>NDGN011328362.1:0-32306 GCA_002564285.1 Tympanoctomys barrerae
TGCTGTGCCTGGGCTGGGACTGGTCCCGCTGGCGCAGGGTAGCAGGAAGCTCTCCCACACACTTACCAGACCTGGGCTAGGACTGGGTCTGGGTGTTCCCGGAACGCCCGGTTCACTCATACATTCATTCATTCATTCAACAAATTCTCACTGGGTGTGTACAACATGTCACCAAATGCAAGCTCCCTTCCCTAGTCTATCCTTCTTAAACTTTTGGGAAAGGCACTCTACTGAAAAGAGGAAATACAGATGTTTGGCCTTCCCCTCCGCCTGTCCCCAGCTTCCTCAGGGCTCAATTAGAAATCTGTGTCATTGAGGAAAAAATGATTCCCTCCTAACCTGGCCTTTTACAAGTGTTGTGAATGTTTGGAATGCTACGGTACTGTGGACCGAGAGGGTTCCCAGCTTTGCAAATCCAGCTGACCCACTGCAGCAAGCCCGTGGCCTCCCAGGAAGAAGTTATTACCCCCTCCCCTACTTAGCCTCGTAAGACAAGCAGCTCTGGGTAGCCCAGGGCTCCCATCTGTTTGCAGAAGCAAAACTCAAGGGTTCTTCCCACTCTTTTCTAATTTGCAAACCTTTGATCTCATTCCAGACTCGTTAGGTGGCAGCCCGCTGCAGGGTGATGCTCACTGTGGAAACGTCAAGGAAAGGCTCTGCCGCGCATTCTAAACTGCACACACACCGGTGGGAGTTTGTGAAACTGCTTGATTCAGGCTGCATTTGTACCTTCAACACTTTTCAATTTGACATTTTCTGCAATATAAAAACAGACCCCAAATTTAAAATTCCCATAATGAAATGCAGCACTTGTCTTTAAAGCAGATTAGTGTATGTCTCAGTTACTTTTCTCTCATTGCTGGGACAAAATATCTGGCACCCAAAATTAAAGAAGGAAAGATTTATTTAGCTCACAGTTTGGGGAGGTTTCGGTCTGTAACTCAGCTGGCCCCAAGGTATAGTGGCATATGGCAGAGGGCAGCAGTTCATGGTGGTGGAAAACAGCAAGAGTAAAAAGGGAGGAGCAGAGGCAGAGAGCAGGCCTCTCCCTTCCTTTTGACGCATCCAGGCTATCTGCCCCAGGGCGGGACAGCACTCACTCACACCCAAAATCCCAGCACTGGATCATGAGTTAGTCACAAACTCTGGAAACCTGCCCCAGTGACTACACGAGGCTTGGGGAGGACAACCAGACCCTAACAACAAGCCGTAATAGTGTGTGTATCTGTTCTTCAATCAAACCTAGCATGTGAGAATAGACTAGAGCACCCAATCGGGAGCAAGAGAAGCACTTACAGAACTGTCGACTCACTTCCCAGGACGATTCTGTTTGAAGGGAACTGTCACAGAACTCTAAAAGGGGTAAACTTCCCTGGGACACTTCACCATTTCAGAGGCTTTTAATTTAAATGCACAGTTTAGACATCTCATGTCTGGTGTGAAGAGAATATATATGTTCAGGCAGATGGCTCCTGTTGCTTTTCAAGCTATCATCCCATTCTGAGTAGAATCCAGCATCTGGTTGGCATCCAGTGCCCTGCCAGCTCATTCTGAAGCAAACTTGCTTCAAGTCCTAGGTGAACAGATCCTCATTTTCTAGCCCTCTCGGACAGTCCTCACCTGTACCCAGGCTTGGACTCTTTCTAGAATTTTTGTAGCAGTTGTACTGCTCAATGAACACTGCCCTAGAAGGAGTCTTGGTTCTTTTCACTTTGTTAGTTTGGCTGTCTGCCAGACCCCAAGAATTTTGCCTCAGAAAATTGTAGTAGTTGATGAAATGGAATGAGAAGGTGCAGTCACTATTCTTGAGTCAGGATCTTTTGGTTCCCAATAACTCATCAAAGTGAAATTAACTTGGGTCATACAGCAGTGTTTTGTAGTAGCCTATAGTTAGACTCCATTCCTAAGGAAATTATTAAATAATATGAGGCAATAAAAGAGCAGTTACAAGCATAAGCCCGTGAGCAATTATCTTCCACGGGCCAAGGGGTTGTTTTGGTAGTGTGTAGGCAACCACTTCTGCACAACAGGGTGCAGAGAAGTGATGAGAGAAGAAACTTTCTCTTCAATCAGACTTAATCTTCAGGAAGCATAAGTTAGTGGCTTCTGAGACTTCCCTGAAAATGAAAGCAGCTCAGAAGAAAAACTAGGTGGCAGAGAACCTAAAGTCTGGAGGATATTATTTGAGCCCTGGGATCTAACTGTTCTGAAGTCAGATCTAAGTTTGGGACTTTCCAAATAAGAGAATGAGTAAATTCTCTTAGTCATTAGTCAAGTTTTCCCAATGCAAAAATCCCTGACTCCCAGCACGCCAACCGTGTTCTGCTGGCCAGAGAATTGCCAAGACCCATCATTCACCCTCCAAAATATCTCACATCCACCTTGTTATCTTCATCACAATGCCGTCAACTATCTGCTTCAGGTTCTTACGAAGTCTGGTTGGAATGTGCAAATCCTTAGTTTATCTTTTGGTCTCTTCTTTCCCCTCCCACCTACCTTGCTGAAGCTGCCTTGTTTACGAAGCACAATACTGAAGGCATGCACTGCATCAGCCGGACTTTCACAAACTTCCCATGGCCGACGGAATAAAGTCCACATTCTTTGGGCTGACTTTCCAGCCCCTCTACAATACAGCTGAAATGCCTACCTTCCCAACTTTTGTTTTCTACTACTTTTCTCATGGAATTTATACTTCTGATTATGCATTCTTATTAAAGTCTTCAGACTAAGTTTGATGTAAATTCCAGGTGAATTTGCTTATTGCATATACAACTACTTCAACCTCCAGGTAAAACACACTTTGTCCATGTAGTCTTCCCTAACTTATAATCATGTCTCTGCTTCTAAACCTATATGCTTTCATCTCTTCACTCCTGAGAACTTTAGCTATTGTCTTCCCTTATATCTTAGCATTTTATTCTAGACACCTGTAGACAAGTCTACCTTGCTATCTACAGTACCTGCTGTGTGTCAGTGAGGTTTGTTTCAGCCCTATCCTTGTGTGTACCTCGTTCTCAACCCCCATCAAACACTCCAAAAATATTTATTGAATTGGTACAGCAAACAGTTGTTTATTTTTGGTGAATATTAAAAAATAATGTAGGGCCATCTCAGCGGATTAAAGTGCCTGCTTAGGCAGACACAGTGGCAGATCCCTGCCATGTAGTGCTGGCCCCACCCCTGAGGCACACTGAGACAGCAACTGAGACTGGGAATGGTGACATGGGCCTGTAATCCCAGCACTTGGGAGGCTGAGCACAGGAGGATCACTATGAGCCCAATCTATGTAGTGAGACCCTGTAGACCCTGTAGACTCATAATAAAATATTAAAAAAAAGTATAAGTAGTTGTGATAGTTATTCATCATGTAGACTTGGGTAGGAAATGCCCAACTGATTCATCAGCAGAACTCTGGGTGTGGCTGAAGGATTTACTGAAGACAGAAGACCCAGCCAGGTGTGAGCGGCACTAGCCAACAGGCTTGCAGCCAGAATGAAATTAAAAGAAGAAGGAAGTCTTGTGGCCACTTCTTTGGAAGAGATCACCCTCACCTTCACCTTTGACACCCACCTCCCAGCTCCTAGCATGGGCGCTTCCGGTTTCCAGCACAAAACCCTTCACCTCCTTACATGGACCTGCTGGGGACTCTGCAGTGAGGTGCTGGCCTTCAGACTTTGAATGGATACTTCAGGCATATGGCACACACACAGCCCTCTTGCATAATCCACACCTGACTCTGTGGGCAGCCAGCGTAAGCCTACCTGGGAAATCCTGCCATCTTCATACTGTACATCTTATATGGCGTGTTTCTCTGGTGAGCACCTACTGATGCACTGTCTTGTCCTACTAAGCTGCCTTAAAATGCATGAAGATGCTAGAAAAATGGCTTCACCCCTATTTTATAAACATACCAGGATAAAAGCAAAAATTAGGTGAATATTTGTCAAAATTCTCACAGGCTATTCTGTTGATGAGATCAAGTATCACATGTAAGTGTAATTAAAGGGCTATCTCATGATCAGTTCTCTTTGAATCATGTTAATAGGAGTAATAACACCCATTTAAGTCTTTAGAAAGTGTTTCTACAGACATTACTTCACTGCTGTTTCACGATGACCCCATGAGATCAGTAGGGTAGGAATCATCAACTCGGTTCAACCAATAGGGAACAGGTAAGGTCTAAGGAAAGCTAATCAGTTAGCAAGCTTCTGTAACTAAGGAGACAGAACTAAAACTAAACCCCAAGATGTGTGACCCCTACTCCAGGGCTCTTCCAGTTATTCTATGCTATTTACCTTAAGTGAAGCAAGCTAACTTCATGCTCTTGCCAGAAACAGATGTAGCAGTGACTTGTGACCCCTGGATTCTAAGTTTTACAATATGAAGGGAGGACTGGAAAGTGGTATAATTTTCTTGCTCCTATGACATATGTAAAAGAAAAGCTTCCTTTTCATTTCTCCTGGTTGTAATTGTATGAGATATTTGCCATTTTTCCTTCTATCCTTTCTTTTCTTTTTTTTTTTCTAATGTATTTAGTACAGGGTCTGCAGGGTCTCACTCACAGATCGGACTTGTAGTGATCCTCCTGTTTTCAGCCTCCCAAGCGCTGGGATTACAGGCATACCTATGCCCAGTTTCCGTCACTGTCTCAGTGTGCCCTGGGGACGGGGACGGCACAGCACACTGAGAATCAACCCCGGGTCTACTGAGCTGTCTGACCGACCCTTTCCCTCCGTCTTGCTGGTCTGCACCTATTCTCTATCAATCTAATGAGGTTAAATTGATAGAGAATAGGTACAGACCAACAGAAGCAAAAACTGGAGAGCTGAATACCCTTTACCTGAAGTCACCTGCCCTCAAGCTTCTTTGTGAGTGAGATCACTTATTTCCTCGCTATTGTCAAAGCCAGTGAGCACTGGACCTTCCCACCGCTTGCATGTGAAGACGTCCCCACAGCATAGGGAACCTGGTGACACAGTGCATGGATTGAGAGTCGAGAAGCCTGCCTTCAGTGAGAATATTACTTAACTCTGGATCTTTGAGATCTTACTGGTTAAAAGAGGAATTAAGGTTGCTATTGCTTAGAGTTATTTGATCAAATCCAGTAACTAGTAGGAAGGATCTGGACAATGTGGTTATAAATGGACGTTGCTACTAAGATGGACAGTGAGTATATCAATGGGATAAGTATTTTTAAAAAATACCCTAACCAATAGATTTACACAAAGCAATTTGTTTTGTTCCTCTATTGTTTTAATCCTCTATTTTCCTCTAGTCAGGCAGCAATTAGAGTTAATGTAAAGACTGATTCTTTGATTAAGAACACCAAACCTCTGAGTGAACTTTGTTTCCCCGATGCCTGGAGACCTTGGGGCAAGGTCAGGAGTGGGATGAAAGAGCAGAATAAAATTCCGGATGGGGCAGGGGCTGGGGGCTGCTGCAAGATTGGAATTCGCCTTGAAGTCGGCAATCAAACCTTCAAAGAATAGTCTAACAAATCAAAAGCTTGTCAGTTATTTGTTTTTAATTTTCCTTCAGAAAGAGTTTCAAGGCTTTAATAGCTCAGTTTTATTGCACTGTAAAAGAGACAGAGACAGAGACACTGCTGTCTCATGTCCATAAAGAGAAGATGGCTTAGAAAACCTCATTTTATCAAATATGCTACTTCCAGTAGTCTTCCGCCTTGTGCATATTCTCAGGGAATGTGTTCCAAGACCCTCAGTGAATGCCTGACAACTTGGATAGCACCCAATCATTCATATATATATATATATATATATATATATATATACACACACACACATATGTTTAATTTACAAATTAGGTATAGTGAGAGGTTAACAATAGTTGCTGTTAGTAATACACAATAGTAAATTATAGGAATATACCATAGTAAAAAAGTTATGTGGATATGGGCCTCTCTCTCTTTCAAAATATCTTCCTAAACTTTTTTTTTCAGTACCAGGGATTAGACTCAGACCTTTGTGCTTGCCAGGCAGGTGCTTATGCTGCTGAGTGATTTCCCCAGCCCCTCTTACCAAACTTTTATCATTTTTATTTACAAGAAGCACTTTATAGATTTTTTCTGTTATGTCTGAACTAATAGACTCACTACTTGCATCAGCTAGGAAAAGATTTTTTTAAAATGCATATATATATATATATATATATATATGTATATGCTTTACAAGGTGGGTTTACAGTGGCCACATGCACAGTCAGATGTAAAAGAATGCAGAAGCACTGTGTGCAATCCACAGAGCGGGAGAATCCAGTCAAAATCAATGGTCAGTGGCCTGGAGCTCACCCCAAGGCGCCTGCCAGTCCTCATCAGGAAGTGAAGGGGCCTGCACCGGAAGAGTCTGCTGAAAGCCTGGAGACAGACATTCAAAGGCGAAGGTGAAGCCCGGAACTCCTTTGAAGAGTCAGAAATCCGATGTCCTTCTTTCCCTTCTTCTTCCTCCCGGGCCACAAGCCTATTGGTTGGGGCCACCCACCCCCCAGGCGGGCGTCCCAGTTCCCTTAAGTCAATCATCCAAACGCACCCAGAAGTGGGCTAAACCAATCTGCTAGGTGTCTCTTCAAGTGGAAACCAGAGTGAACTATCACACCACTTTTGTACTTTCAGACTACTATAATAAAATAAGATTACTTGCAAAGAAGTACTGTAATCCTGCAGCAATCACCCTGAGGTAGCTACGAAGTGATTTACACTAGCCAAGGAGATGACTCCTGTCCCATGCAGGAGAAGGTAGCAAGAACAAAGCTTCATCGTGCTGCTCAGACACAGCAGGCCGTGCAAAACGTGCTCGTTGTTTAGTGCTGGAATTTCTACTTAAGAATTTCAGGCTGCAGTTGACCATTGCAACCTCAGAAAGCAACCCACGGATAAAAAGAGACTACTGTGTAGAACTAAGAGGGGATAATATCAAGTAGCTCAGACTTTGCAGAGCTTTTTGGACCAGAGCTAAGTGATTTTTTATTTTAACATTAACACGAAAACTGTCACCTCATCCTGGAGTGGAATCATTGCCAGGAAGGAGCCATTTTTATTGTCAGCATAATCCTTACAATACTCTGACCTGAGGTCCCTTTGTTTGATGGCATAAGCCCATTCTTGCCTCATTCTGGGTCTAAACAGCTGCCTAAACAAGAACCAATTCCTACAGCCTCGAGTAAAGAAGCAACATGTTTGAATGATGTGGGAAACCTAAAAGAACCCACGGTCAGGTCCTCCAGGCAAGCATGAGGCCTGCTGGTTGGGATGGTGACTTCAGAGATCTTGGCTAAATTTGGGTGTACGTCTTCATTTCTCGGGGAATGGGGACAGCAGCTACACAGACAGCTGTTGACAGAACCCACAGGACCCAAAGCTAAGTGCTCTTCTCACTAAATTGAATCTGCCAGAAATCCAGATAAGAAAACTACCCCTCCTTGCAGGGAGTCTACTTGCAACTTCTGGTAATAGTTCCAGTCTCTCCCTCCAAGGCGACCTTCCTTGCCATTGTCACGGTGACAGTCACCCTGAGCCCATGCCGTACCGCTGCCTCCAGGAGCCTGCTTCCTGCCTAAATCTCAGCTCACTCTCACTGCTCCTGGGAAAGGGCTTTCCTTGAATCAGAGCAGTCGCCCAGCCGGGCCTCCCTTGTGCCAGGCGTAAGGGAGCTGGCCTTCCTCAGTGACCTTCAGGGCTCTGAGGTGAAAAGAACACTGGTGATTATTCTTGTGGTTTCCCTAATCTGTGTGCTACAGGCACAGGAACCAGGTGCTGCAGTGTTTGAAATAAAACAGGTTATTCCTCTGAAGAGCAGGAAGCAAAGTGCTTCCGAGGATAGCGTCCTCCCACTCTACCCTTGGGCTGGCCATTTTTACTCTGCGTCTTACGTGTGACAAATTGCTGACACTTGCTGCAATGGCTGCCGGGTACTCGTCATAGAAAGTTCTCCTGTCAGCAACTCAGCTCCACAGAATCGAAGGCAACGGTAGGCCTCTGGGTGATGACACCCTAGAACAACCTGCCAGAATTAAAAAGAAGTCTCAAGTTTACCTCATTCTTGTCTGCTTTTAAGATCAGTCTGACTGGTGATTTCAGACAACAACCAAACTAGCTTTCCTGTTCTCTCCGCTCAATGGCCCCGTGTAGTTTTCTCAGCAACATTTGTTGAATTTACAGCAATGCCAATTGTGGGGTTCTGTGCTGGACATGTAAACTACAAAATAAGCAATATATGGGCTGGCCAGATAGCTCAGTGGATCACAGTGCCTGCTTAGGCAGACTCCGGGACAGGGGCTCGATTCCCAGCATGCCATGCGGGCCCCACCTCCAAGGCGCGCTGAGATGGGGATTGAGACTGGGCATGGTGGCGTGCACCTGTAATCCCAGCACTTGGGAGGCTGAAAACAGGAGGATCACTATGAGTCCAATCTGTGTAATAAGACTCTGTAGACCCTGCACTAAATAAAGAAAAGCAATATATAATATCTCCCTCAATTAGCTTTTATACTAGTTACTACAAATAGAGTTGTTATAATTGTCATAAAAATAAAAATAATGAGTAGATACAATAATTCTAGAACTAGGCACAGGTTAAGCATTTTCTATATGACCTTGAGAGGATGGCATCGCTCACCCTGCCAGTTGAGAGGTGAGGAGCAGACCTCCCCAGGGAGCAGGTGACTCTGTCTCCCTCCCATCCGTCTCTTCCCTTCACTCTCTGCTCTGTCTAATCCTCCTAGACAGCACAGTGTGCTTCCTTCATAAGCTGGCTTTGGTCAGCTTCAGGACAAAGGGGCCAGGTGTGTCTCCTTTCGACTCCCTCCTGCCTTGTGGCCAACATTTGCAGCAGCTGCATTACACCGTGAACTACTCAGCTGCCCACCATCATGCTCGTGTTCTCCGGGCTCTGCAATATGGTTTTGTCCTTCCTGCCTCCCTATTCATGCCTGGTGTCAGCTCTTCACTGCTGCCGGAGGCCTCTCTGTCCTTATTTATGTCCTCAACCCTGTCCTAAGTTCCAAAGTAACCACTCCACATGAACCAATCTAGGGTAAAGTGCTTCTCACCAATCCCCCAGCCACCCCACACAGCCTAAAACAAACCATGTGCAAACTTTGTACATGACCCAGGATTCAACAGTAGAACAGAAGAAATGCAAGCTAATAATGAAAGAAATAAAATCATAAAAGCCATGAGCAATTGAAGGAATTGTTATAAGGAAACAAAGGCTGATATAAAAGTACCTTCTAGGAGTACAGCCACGTTGTGCTGTACCTTTAGGTAACAGTAAGAACATAGATATGTGGGCATGAAGTAGGGTTTCAAATATGAACCAAGACAGTGAGGCCGAAAAGCACAGCCACACTACAGGAAGTGGTACAGAAGTGGTTCAGTTCCAGAAAGGCTTATAGATGGAGTTACTGTTCTGTGGATTATACGATGGGGGTGGGGTGGGGGTGTCCACAGTCAGGGTAAATTTGAGATAATGAACTTAACTAGATTTCCTTTACACAGGCCTTCTTTGAGCATTTGAAATGCATATATAAATATTCAACTAACCTTTTTTCACAGTCCATTAATATTTTTCAGAAGTATAAGAAGGAGCACATTAAGAATCATGGATGGGCCAGGGAGATGGCTCAGTAGAATAAGCACTTCCCTGGCAAGTGTTAGGGCCTGAGTTCAATCCCCAGTTCCACCAAAATAAATAAATAAATAAAATAAAAATAAATAAATAAAGTTTAAAAAAAAATCATGGATTGCCATAGGACTATATGATCGTGTGGAACTCCCTCATACAGCAATTCAGAACACACTTTGGCAGCCACATTCAGAACCTACCCCAAAGCGTTCTCCTGAAAGTCAGCTGGGGTGTCACATGTTACAGACAAATGGCACTTAGAATGGCTCTGCATAACTGCAGCATGAGTAGTAAAATGCAACTAGCAAGTAAAATGAAATTGCATTTACTATCTTGACACAACCTATAAGGAAACAACGGTGAACAAACATCCCACAGCAGTTTGGATTGGTATTCTAGAAAATACTGGAATCCCAAAGGTGAGACTTCCGGCACTGTATGACCTGCTCCTAATGGCTAGCAAGCCAAACTGTTTCAGATCTGATATTTTAAACCAATTATTAGAATTTTATTTATTAAGTCATTTACTTGATGCTAAACTATGAAGAAAAACTTTAGGCAATAAAGAAAAATAAAGCCTGTTTGGTCCCTCTGGCTCTTCCTAGCTATGTGACACATTCCATCTTGTTCTGGCCACTAGAATGTCTTCACCAGACACAACCCATGCATATAGGACAGAATTGTGAGCTCAAAAGCAAAAATTCTGTTCATTATAAAATAACCTAATCAAGGGGCTGGTTAGATAGCTCAGAAGACTAAAGCATAGGAAGGCACAGGGACCGGGCTCCATCCCTGGCTTGCCATGCCAGGCCCGCCCCCCTGGGGAGTGCTGAGACTGGGCGTGGTGGCATGTGCCTGTAATCCCAGCGCTTGTGAGGCTGAAACAGGAGGATCAGTGTGATTCTGATCTGTGTAGTGAGACCCTGTAGACCCTGTACTAAATACATTAAAAAAATAAAAGAAAAGAAAATTACCTAATCAGTGGCATCCTATTATAGCAGCAAAAATGAACTAAAACGTCGCTGTTTTCCTTGACAAGTACATGCAATGAAATATATCCCACTGACCCCAGGCGTCATGTGTGAACGTTGCTGTATTTGCTACAAAAGCCCCTTTATGTGTATATTGGTCTTCTCATCTGTGCAATGCAGACTTTTCTTCCTGTCCTTGTCACCGTGTAGCTTCCTAACACCCAGGAGATCCTGTATGTTCAAAGGCCATTCGGCTCTCCATGCTTTCAGCCCGCCAGCGTGGGAACCCGTGACTCTGCCACGTTCCTAGTGTGTGTCCGGACCCCGAGCTAGCCTGTGTCTCAATCTCACTTTCTCTCACTGGGATTTTGTTTTGTTTATGCCCATGGTGTGAACTGCCTGAGGTAAGGGGCATTACCTGGCTCTTCCTCCCCACCCCAGAAGCATGCAGAGTCCACGGTCAACCACAGTGCAGAGCGTCGCCAGAACGCGACTGTAGTCACTCAACTGCTAAGAGGACGTATTTGAGAATTACAAGTTTGAAGTTGAACCGAGTTCTCAAGAAGCAGTGAGGGTTCTCGTTTTTCTCCAGGGTTGGGGGAGACGGGAAGTACACAGAGAAAAGCAGACATCTAGGGGCTGTTGAGCATAGCTGCTGCCTACACAGCACGCTCCTCTCAGAGGTCAAAGTACTGCGCAGATCGGTCGCTGGTGCCGTTCACACGCCACCGCAACACAGCCTGCGAGCCAGTCATGTCTACACTCTGCTCTGTCCTCACGCTGCCCTGTTCAGCATACAGCAGAAGCAGACAGTCCTTGCTCAGGCCAAGTCCCCACGGCTCACCTGCAGTTAGAACTCCAGCTGTTAGCTGTCTGGGCTGGGAACGACAGCCCTAAAATCAGCTGAGGGAGGGGTGTGTGCTTGCACCCTTCTGTGTCTTCGATTCTCTTTCTGAATGACGGGAATGATCACGAGGGTCTCTAACACTATACCACAAAACAGTGCAGCTGCTAAGCAGAAGAATAACGAATTCCGAAGTGGGCTCAAGCGGTGCTGGAGGACCGCGCTCCAAAGCAGAGTTAGGCGTGCTCCTTCAGCAGGACCAAAGGAGCAGCTAATACTTAGGAGGCTTCAGTGCATGTTCAGGAATGGCTCAAAGTCTAACTCATGTTTTTCATCACTGAGAAAATACCTGATACCTGCAACTAAAAGGAAAGCTCTGCTTTGGCTCATGTTCATTCCGTAGTCAGCCGGCTCCAAGGCGGGACCGTGCAGTGCGGAGGGGTAGCTGTTCACCCCTGGTGTATGGGAAGCTGAGACTCAAGTGAGAAGCAGGGAAGGGAGGGAAGCCCTTGGGCGTCACGCCCACACACACGGCCAGGAGGCTGGTCCCCTCTTCCAACCAGACCTGCCTCCTAACAGCAAGTGAGTGAAGCCCCATAACCCAGTCCCCCTCCAACACATAAGGCTTTGGCGGGTGTTTTAGACTTAAACCATAGCACAGTCCTTCCATTCTGAAAACAACCGTATGGCTTTAAGTAGCCTGGTTTTATAGAAGAGGAAACTGAGGCACAGAAAAGCCAAGGACCACACAGCTGGAAGGTCGCACACTGAAACAGTGCCCACTCACGGAAGTGGAGCCCCTGGTGCACCCTGTATTGCCGCATTGTCTAATGTGACCATCACTTTCATTTTGGGCCGAGGGCAATGTTTTGTATGTAGTAAGTGTTCAGTGAATACTTGATTGGAATAAACCTAATGAAACCTGAGCAGATATGAAAACTCTCCCTTCAACCACCTTCCAATTCCCCAAAAAAGGTTTTTGCCTTTTAATGGTGTCTCTCCAACTGGGAGCTCCTAACCCTTCAAAGATCCATAATTCAATCCTTCTTGTTTTTAGGATTTTTTTTTTTTTTTTTTTTTTTTTTTNTTTCGGAACCGGGGAATGAACTCAGGCTCCTGAGCTTACCAGGCAAGTGCTTATTCCACTGAGCCATCTCCCCGGCCCTAAAGACTGATCTTTTTTTTTTTTTTTAAAGGCAGAATGATTTTTTGTTATTGTTGTTCCAAATGCCTTCAGGGCAGGTTTGGCTGGCTTGAGTTGGAGGTATCCAACCACAGCAACCTGAGCCTGACTGCTCTGTTGAAGCAGCCATTTAATGAACTGAGCTAAGGGGCAGGCCCCCTGTTTTTAGGATAAAAAAGAACAAAAGCCCACTCTGAATTACTGGGGTGACCATCTCACATGAAGCTCTACGTCTGCCTTTCAGTGCCTGTGCGCTGTTTCTATGCGAGATCCTACTTTACTCCTCTGCTCATCGAGAACGGGAAAGCACAAGGCTCCATAAAGGTCAGGTGAAAGCCACTGACAAGCCCGGCATGGGGGCAGACGGGTCATCCCAGCACTTGGGAGGCGGGAGGATCACTGCAAGTTCAGGGCTAGCCTGGGCTACAAAGTGAGCTCAAGGCCAGCCTGAGCTGCATAGCAAGACCCTGTCTCAAGAAGACAAAAAGAAACAAAGAGAAAAAAAAAAAAAAAGTAAGCCAATGACATAATGTAAACAGAAGAGGTACCATAGGTGGAAGAGAGGCAAGAGGTGAGGCCACTGAATTAATACAAGGCAACTTGCGCACCAGGAAAGTGATAGAGCCACCGACAGCTCCAAAGTGCGCTGTGCGCCTCAGCGGTCAGCACCCCAGGGACCGTGTCAGTTGAGGCAACAGCAGGACAAACACCAACAACATCCAGGATTTGGAGGCAGATTTATTTACGTCATGGAGTGCTGATTGGGATCATCCCTAGATTATCAGGCCGGACCTTGGAGCTCTAGGGCTTATATGGAATAGGCAAGTGGGCAGTGTAGAGGCAGACTGGCTTGTCGACTGGGGACTGGTTCACAGTGTGTGACAAGCTACGCATCGCAGGGGCCAGCCCTTTCTGACCAGCAGGAGTGAGGAGAACTGCAACAGGAACTGTTACCAAGCAAGTGCTCATTCTACTGAAGTACCTCCCTGGCCCCAGGAACTGTTACCTAGGCAACTAATAAACGGAACTGTAGGGGGTGGGGAGTGGCATTTTCTGCTACCAAGGAAGTGATGCTAACTTAAATTTTTTTGTTCTGCAAGATACCTTTATATTTAATGTATACATTTCGTTTATTCTGAAGTTCAGAAGCTACAACGATGTTTAGCTCTAGTTTTGACTATACTCACAGTGATTTAAAAAAAAAAATTAAGTCAAAACAAAATTTAAGTCAAGACGAGGGAAGTCTAAGAAAAATTTGCCCTTAAAATGGTGTACGATACTGTCTTCTATTTGAGAAACACCACACAATAATGTATTCAGGCTTCTCCTATTCCAAGTCAATCTGCAAACACAAAAGGATTAGGCGCGTCATTAACACTTTTGTGTGCAACAGGCTTTGACAGAAAAGAGGAAAGAGGCTGAACAACAACAACAAAAGTGGGCTTGGTAAAAATCTTTCGTCACCACAATAGCTATGCAAGATTTGGAGCAAGCCACTAAACCTCTCCAAGGCACCAGTTTTTATTGTAGATTTATGGCAAACTCTGAGTTCCCCTCACCCCGGGATGCAACTGAGGGGCCAAGGGCTTAGGGATCCACGTGCACAGTGGCGCACGGGACAGCAGCCTCGCTCGCCTGCGTCCCCGAAGGCGGGGTCAGCAGCCTACGTCCTGCAGCGAGGAGGCCGTGCACACCGAGGCGCCTCGGGCAGCTGGGTGAGGAGGCTTCCCGGCCGGCGCCCCACTAGCTGCCAGATCGGGAGCTCCCGACCGGCTCGGGGCGCCACCTGCGGGGCGGGGCCGGGACGGGCCAGGGCGGGGCTGTGGCGGGGCGGACCCGCCCTCTCGGTCCCGGGCCTCCAGCCTGCCCGCCGCCCGCTGCACTCCGCTGGACGCGGGGCAGGCATGGCAGCCGCGCGCGCCCTCCCGGCGCCCACACCTGTCTGAGCCGCGCAGCCAGCGACGGCCGCGGCAGGCTGCTGCGGGGTGAGTGCGGGCGGGCGGGGCGCGCGGGGCGCGGGACAAAGGGCCGGGCGCGCGCGGGCTGGAGCTGCGGAGCGCACCGGAGAGCTCGCCCTGGCGGCTGTGGCCGACCGGGCTGGGAGCGGGGCTGCGGGGCTGCGGACGCTGGCGCTCACGCACTGTCACCGCGAAGCGAATGGAGAAGGGAGGCTTGGAGCTGCCGCCTCCCGGGCGGGATGCGGGGCGGAGAACGGGGCGAGAGGAGCGTGGAGCGCTCGGGCAGGCTGTGCCCTCGCCGCCACGCAGCCGGCCTCCCCCCACCGCTCCTTGGGTTGGGGTAGGTTTTGCATACACTGTGTGTGCTTCCTTCACGTTCTGAACATTAATTTTTAACTCTAGACACGTGACTGTGAACACACCTTAGCGAGCGAGAAGAGGTCAGCAGCAGGGCCGGGAGGAGAGGGCGCTCTCCGGTCGGGGGCTGCGCTGTGCCGTGTGCTTCCGGCGGGTGCTGTATGTAGAACTGCCCTCAGACCAGTTAGCACTTGCTGCAAGCGCGTATTTCTTCTTCAGCCTGCAAACATCCATCTCAAGTGAACTTTTAAACAAAACTTTAAATGTGCAAAAACCTTTTGAAAGAGGAAGACTTTTTTTAGATCAAGCAATACCAACGCTCTCCTGCAGAACTGGATCAAGTTTGTTTTTAAACATCTCAAGAGAAAGCAACTGATAAGAATCCTGTTTGTTTAATTACCCATTGGGTGACACCCAGGAGAGTTCAGAAATAGCCCACAGCTAAGGGAAAACCTGGGATCCTTAAGAGTGAGGGTTGGAATGGGGTTTGTTTCTCTCAGTTCCTGCAACCGAATTTGAGGGGTCCCCTTGTGCTCCTCAGAAACAGGTAGGCCTGTGCTCATATTGTCTTCACCCCTCCCTGTGGGAAAGGTTGAATTTATAGGGGAAGTCAGCTGTAGCCAAATTCCTATGGTAAATTAGCATCAGGATATTCAGTGTGTATTGTTTCAAGATCCTACTTGTGCAGGAGAACATTTGAAGCGGGTTTTATAACCATATTTCAAGTGGTCTCTTAGGAATGAGTTGGAGGTAGAGTGGGAAGAAACCTAGCAAGCCACAGGGACTACTGCCTGTCCTCAAAGTAGGCGCGAGCCTGTAGGTACCGTTGGCACATGAAAAATTCTTCACTTGTCCTCTTCCCACCTAATGGAAGCAAAGAGGTAACGTCTTATGGTTTCCTGTACCTGAGCTGGGAAAGAAGTGTGTTTCCAGGTAACTAATGTAACCCTGAGGACTCTTCAGGGAGATGGTAAATGTGTTTTTCTGTCTGTAGCCTCAGTGCCGAAGGGCCCATTACTGTGTCTGAGGTCGTTACTGGCCCTGGTCTGCAGTGTTTAATAGTCACAGGTCCTCCCCTACATCTCTCTCATAGCTCCTTTCCAATTCAGTGCCCCGGGCATTATTCGGGCACAATTCTGACTGTGGGGACTTTATTTCTCACGGTCTCACCATTGACAGTTTTTATTCCTTGTTTTTGTTCTCCTGCCAGGTTGGCCTTGGGATTCCTAGGGTAGTTTATTTTGCCTAAAATCTGATAGAGAAGGTCAACTGCTTTTGGCCACAAGATTCTGTTTAGAGTTGGGCTTCTAAGTGCCCTAAAGTTTCTTGAAGAAAACTGTTCTTAACCTGTTATGCATTAGGTCTGTTTTGCTTCAGCAAGTTCTTTGACTTGGGGGAGTGAGAGCGAGCCTGGCTGCAGGGCATTCGCAGATCTTTGTTCATTTTTAGATGTTTGCTTTAGGAATTACCACGATTTCACTGTTGCCACAGCGTACATGGAAGACCCTCTGCCGTCCTACTTTAGTATCCAAAACTGGCATCTTCCCACACTTTCCTGCAGCTTTTTCTGTCCATAGCACTTATAGAGATTGCAAGAATTCACGGGTTGTGCACTAGGCAGTGGGTTTTGAAGGGTTAGGATTTCCCTCATGTGCTGCTTGCTCTAGCAGTCAAGTGGTTTTCTCAAGCAGCGGCCCTCTAGAGGGGACCTGTGTTGTTACAGTTTGGAAGAGCCTAGCGCAGAACAAGAGAAGGCAGTTGCAGTGCTTTGTCTCCAAAGATGCTATGGTCCGCACGTCTGGTGAGGGGCAGAGTCCACCCCATATTATTAGTGAGTCCATGACGTGGCAGCGTACTCACCCAGCACAACTCTTCCGAGACTCTGGGCATGGAGACAGTGGCTCCTCTTGCATGATGGAGCTAGGAATGTGGAAGCCCCTGGCCAATCAGACACCCAGGACTGGAGCAGGAGTAGAGTTTCTGCGTTGTTAAGCATAGTGAAAACTACGTGCTTACCTTACTTTTCCATTCTGCTTGGCCATTTGAGCAAAGTGATGCATGAAAACGCTTAGTTGAAAACTTGGAAACATAATACATGTACATGAGGAATCTTTATCCAACAGATGCTTGTTCCTAGAGATGAATGTTGTAGACCTAAAGTCTCTTCACCCAGACTTAGATAATAGTGAGGATAAGATTTGGAAGACTCCCTTTCTTTGGTTACAGTGAGTTTAAACATCTTTAGAAGGATAAAGTGATCCATTTGTAACACTGAAAAAGTTTAAGTTGTGTATCTTGTTTGCTATCTTTCCAATTGTTGGATTTGGGGTGCTTTATTACATTTGTTTACATTCTAGGGCATCTATGTTTAAATATATTTATACAGGTCTAGTATAGGCTCACCTAGAGTCTATAACATTGGAAACAATTATTTGCCTCTGGGGGAATTATTCTATTTTCAAATGAGTTCATAAATTAATGTAACACCACCTCCCTAATTTTAAAACATCACAGTTATCATTGGTTGTTAATAATGCAAATGTTCAGGGTACAGTATAAATACTTCAGAAAAGACCCCAGTAGACAGCAAGGCTGGCTCCCCCAGCAAGCCGCCCTCCCCGGGACCTGTCCCTAAATCTGTTCACATGGCATCATCCCTTCATTCAGTTCTTGAAAGCTGCCCTCTGCTGGAGACCTTAGTTTCTCCTGCAGATTGATCATACAACTCTTATTTCCCAACTAGGTAAGACCTTAGAGTGACAAGTTCTGATTTTCCTTTTCTCCTATTCCTCCAACCTACCTCCATAATTCAAGAGTAACACTTCTGGGCAGTAAATGATAGTACAGATGCTATTTGTGAAGAGCATGCATGGTCTTTGACTTGAACTTTTTGATCCTGAAAACATGTAAGATGTCCTGGATCTGCAGAGACCAGTTAAAAAGATCATGTGGTTCAGGTTGCTGTTGAGAACAACATCTAAACTTCCCTAAATAAGTATGTAGCAGAGCAGCGAGCAACTCAGGAAGCCTGTACTTGAACTCAGGTGTCCCTGCAAACCTCCTCGAGGCTGAGCACAGCTTGTCACTGTGTTCTCAAAAGGTATTTTTTTTCCTCTGTATTTATGGCAAAGTCTACATGATGTTCAGGGTCTCACTACATAGATCAGACTCATAATGATTCTCCTGTTCACAGCCTCCCAAGTGCCACCACATCCAGTCTCTCATCAGCTATTTAGAATGCAAGCAGTGTGGAATAATTTGACACGAATTACTAATGTGGGTTTGCATTAGTTTCTAAATCTGAATTACAGGTTTTTGACATGTTATTTTATAACTGTCAGAGGTCCATAGAAACTGGTTATTGAACTCAGGACCTTGCACTTTCCAGGCAGGTTCTTATGCCACTGAGCTACGTCCCCAGCCCCTGCTGAGCTATATCCCCTACTTGGTCCATAGAAACTTTAAGCAACACAGGGAATCCTGTCTCAACACACAAGTCAATATGGTTTGACAATAATCCAGGGAATTTAGGGTTCGATCCTCAGTGTGCCGTGCAGGCCCTGGCAAAGGGCATGCTGAGAAGGCAATTGAGACTGAGCATGGTGACACGCACTTGTAATCTCAGCGCTTGGGGGGCTGAAAACAGAAGGATCAGTTTGAGTCCAATCTGTGTAGTAAGACCCTGTACTAAATACAAAATAATAATAGTAAAAATCATGATCATCATCTGGGGAATTTACAAGTAATGTTTCAAAGTAACAGAAAGCACTGTGTTTGAAGGATCCAAAAAGTGCATTCTAAAGGTTCAAATTGTGCCCTGCCTCCCCGGCTTAGCAGTCTCTTTCCCCTAGATACCTGACTTCCCTTCCCTCCTGGACACACGACCAGAGCTTCAGCTGGAAGCACTTGGAATTCATCGTCTTCTCTCATACCGCAGACTCTTTAGCATTTTCTAATAGCATTCCTTGATTTGCGATACCAAAAATTCTTGGCACATAGTTGTCTGTCATCTTTCCAATAATAAATTTGCACATGCCCTGTTTCAATTTTTGGATAAGTTGATAAAGCTAAAGGCAGATGCCCCCAGGAAAGTTTTGGTACCGTCAATAATTTAAACTCTGCACACCCAAGATTCAATTAACAAACAGGCTTCAAATTTACGATTAAAGCTCCATCCATGCTCTAGAAGAGAGATGATAATGTGAGGACATCGTATTTATCACATTCCTCCTGAATGTTGAAAATATTCTGAGCTACTTATGCTAGTATGTAGTATAATACTGTCTCCCCTTTCCCTCAAGAATCATATTCTAAAAGCCAGAACACTTGCCAACTTGGACCTGTGGATTCTGTTTCTTTTCTTAAGATAAGCTGAAGTAAAACTTGGCATAAAACATCCTGCTGCTCAGGGTTAGCAGAATTAGTGTTGTCCAGGTTAGTCAAAGGGAGGAGAGCGTAGTGTGTTGGAGCTAAGGATACAGCCACAGGGGAGAGTCCTCAGTCCCATTGGCGCACGTCACCTGGCAGGGGTCCTGGTGTGAGTGGAGCGTTTAGTCGCCTATATCTACCTACACAGGAAAAAAAAAAAAAAAGATATTCAAGCCCAGAGCTGCAGCCTCAGCCAGGAGATGGTGGTAATTAGACACAGCCATGTCACAGGTCCCCAAAGGCTTGCCTTCGCCAGGACCGTCTTGTTGTCCAGTTCTCCATGGGGGAGGGGCTGGGGAATACCGCTGGCACGGGCTCCCCCTTCCTGGCCCGCTTAGGGCCTTTGCTCCCGGCAGTGCTCCCCACAAGCTTGTGCAGACACGCGTGTGTGCACATATACGCGTGGCCCGTATTTCAGAGACATAACTAGTTTATATGTATGTCACCCTCACAAAAAAGGCCCAGGGTCCTTTCTTATTCAGAAAGATGATACGAAGCAGTCTGAGTGAAGCAGGAAATCCCAGAGAGTTGGCTTCTCTGGACCTCATCTCTTCCTTTTCTCATTCCTGTTCTCCTTGAGAGAAGTGGAATTCCAGAGAAAGTAGAGCGAGAAGATTCCAGCGGTGGGTGGAATGCACACACAGCTTAGAAATTCAGCATGTGGACACGGGGAGTGCGGGTTGCAGGCGTGTTTCCTGGGGCTAGATCCAGTCGATGGGATTTTCCATTTTATGCAAAAGTGGACACCGAAGTTGCCAGCAGGTCTGCAGCCTCAACGAGGATGAATCTAGAGCCAGCCGAATGGCCCAATAGCTCAGCGGGTTAAAGCAGACACAGGGGCCCGGGGTTTGATCCCTGGGCATGCCCCCCAGGGTGAGCTGAGAGGGCAATTAAGACTGGGCGTGGTGGTGCTGCCTATAATCCCAGCTCTTGGGCGGCTGTGAACAGGCGGATCACTACAAGTCTGATCTAGTAGTGAGACCCTGAACACCCTGTAGACCCTTCTCTAAAAAATACAAAAAAAAAAAGAAAAAAAAGAGGGAGAAGGTGGGAATAGTGGAACCATTCCCCCTCCTCTTCCTGTATCCCCAGAGCCTCTGCAATAATTCTGGCCCTGCCCTGCAACGGGCAGAGCTCTGTGAATCTTTCTTTTGGTTTCCTTCAGAGATGATCAATCCAGATACTTAACACACCTTTAGCTCCTTCAGATAGAAGATGTAATTATCCACAACCTGGCTCTTGCCTGCAGCCTCTGCCATCTCTTCTGCTCCACCTCTGCCAAATGTAAGTCCTAAAACAGCACACGCTGCTGCGTGGCCCAGCGCCCTGCACAGGCTGTCCTTCCTGTTCTCTAAGTGTTCCCTTCCCCCTATCTTGTGTCACCTAACTTTTTCCCCCTTCAGCACCCATCCCCCTAAAATGCCACCCCTGTTCTTCTTCCACTCCGCATCTGACATTTCTGCCCTTGGTCTGAGGTACCGCACCATCTAGGTACATCTCTGTCATTAAAAATCAGTGTATATCATTCAAAGCTGTGTTTTCTGAAACACACCATTCATTCATTCTTCCGTTGATACAAGCATTTGCTGCATAAATTTTTGTTGAATGTTAGGCACATTAGGTATTTAAAATAGCTAGGACGTAGATATAGATACCTGAAAAGATAACCGAAGTAATAATCATGAAGTTACGTCTGATATCTGATGCAGTATTAGAGCTGTAGGTTTTTGACAAGGATCCTCTTACTTAGCACACAACATAATCCAGAGGAAATGGAAAAAATACTGTTTGCTAGAGGCCTGTATACCCTGGAACTAAATATGTAATCCTAAAAGTTGTTTTAAATTCAAAACAAAAAGAAAAATAAAATTATTATGTCATCTTCCAAATGTACCCATTGTGCAGAAGTGGAGGGAGTCCTAATGCATGTGACACTGGAGCTGTCACTTGTAGGTGACATGGTCATGCAGTAAAGTGTGTAACTGAGATTTACCCTGTACATCAGCAAGTTGTCCTGATCATTTTCCAAGTACACCTTGTAGGGAGAACGAGAAAGAAGGAAAGAAAGGTGGGGGACCAGGACAGTAGAGAGGGCGAGGTGTAGAAGCAAGTGCAAAGACAGCTCAGAGTCGTGGAAATTGGGGTGATCAGTTGCTCATGGGGAACCCCTGACCTTATGCACGCTGGCTACAGTGTGCCATCGTGGGAGTGAAGACCCCGTTTCCTTGGGGCACCCAGCCACAGGGACATTCAAGAGTGAGTCCTTGGATAGCGAAACTGTTACCTAAGGATTCCTCTCCACACCAGTTCCTGAGACAGGCTTGCCAAAGCAGTAACAGGCATGCTGCTGGGGTTTGTTGGTTTGTAGTAAATAAGGTTCCTCCCTTCGCCTTCTGATCTGCTCATCTCTGTGTCCACAGAATGGTGCTCAGCATGGCCGGGATCCCAGGGCTCCTCTTCTTCCTTCTCCTCCTGCTCTGTGTTTTTGGGTACGTGAGTCCCTACGAAGCCTTCTGGAAGCCCACGTGGCCTGCTTACCGCCTCCCTGTTGTCCTGCCCCAGTCTACCCTCAACTTAGCTAAGCCAGACTTCGGGGCAAAAGCCAAACTAGAAGTGTCCTCCTCGTGTGGACCCCAGTGTCACAAAGGAACCCCACTGCCTACTTACGAAGAGGCCAAGCAGTACCTGTCTTACGAGACACTCTACGCCAACGGCAGCCGCACGGAGACTCGCGTGGGCATTTACATCGTCAGCAGTGCTAGACCCGGCGCCCAGCGCCGTGGCTCAGGGCTGTCGAGATCGTCTCGGAGGAAGCGGCAGATCTATGGCTATGACAGCAGGTTCAGCATTTTTGGGAAGGACTTCCTGCTCAACTATCCTTTCTCAACCTCGGTGAAGCTGTCCACAGGCTGCACTGGCACCCTGGTGGCAGAGAAACACGTCCTTACAGCTGCCCACTGCATACACGATGGGAAGACCTATGTGAAAGGAACACAGAAACTTCGAGTGGGCTTCCTGAAGCCCAAGTTTAAAGACAGTGGTCAAGAGACCAACAGCTCGAACTCAGCTACCCCAGAGAAGATGAAATTTCAGTGGATCCGGGTAAAACGCACCCACGTGCCCAAGGGTTGGATCAAGGGCAATGCCAATGATATTGGCATGGATTATGACTATGCCCTCCTGGAATTGAAAAAGCCCCACAAGAGAAAGTTCATGAATATTGGGGTGAGCCCTCCTGCTAAACAGCTACCAGGGGGCAGAATCCACTTCTCTGGCTACGACAATGACCGCCCGGGGAACTTGGTGTACCGTTTCTGTGATGTCAAAGATGAGACCTATGACCTGCTTTACCAGCAGTGTGATGCCCAGCCTGGAGCCAGTGGCTCAGGGGTCTATGTGAGGATGTGGAAGAGACAGCAGCAGAAGTGGGAGCGAAAAATTATTGGCATCTTTTCAGGACACCAGTGGGTGGACATGAATGGCTCTCCACAGGATTTCAATGTGGCCGTTCGAATCACCCCTCTCAAATATGCCCAGATTTGCTACTGGATTAAAGGAAACTACCTGGATTGCAGGGAGGGGTGACATAGCACTCCTCCTAGAAGCACTTAGTGGCCTTTCTGTACTCACTGTGGAAGAGGCCAGATGTTATCGGTGGCCGTGTGCACGCATGCATGCGTGTGTGACAGTCATGATACCCTTCCCTTTCTCAAAGTGCAAAATGACTGACTTTATTGTTTGAAAACTGCTTCATGTATCATAGCATGTAAGCAGCTTAAAAGCATACTTTTCCACAGAATTTTTTAAAATACTGTTGTTTGGGGCAATAGGAAATACTTGGCAATTAAGTTAATGTTTCACTTTTTCGAGAACTTTGATTTTTATTTCACCTGAGCTTATTTCAAAAGTTTATATTAAATAAGTGGCATACAGGAAATATGAATTCTTATGTGCACATGTGTGTGATCTCTTAGACTTATATCTCGGTATCTTTCATGTCTGACGAATGTTTCCAGACGGTAGTGTTCCCACCACATGCAACTTCTACAAACTGTCACAGAACTTCTTAGCCAGGCAGTTGTAGCATTTAGGATTCGGAGCGCTGGCATGGTGGCCCTTGAATAGTAATTTATTGTCTCTATTAATACACACACCAAACTCACAGTAAACATGCTCACCAAACTGCTCTTGATTTTGTAGTTCCTCTTCCAAAGACTGTTGCCCTGCTCTGTGAGAAGTCACTGCGTGTGACTCTACCAACGTCACAGTCACACCAGAGGAGACAAGATCGTTTATCCCAACTTTTCCACTTAATAAAAGCTCACTTGCATTTCTAGAGCTAGCTGGTTTTCAAAAGACAGTGAGCAAGACCTAATGAGAACAGGCTGTTTGCTCTGTAGCTAGCAGTTATAGGCGCAAGAAAAGCAAGCCCGGCATTGCGCCCTGGAGCATGCCCATCTCGTGTTTTATCATTTGGGCAGAGTAATTTAAAATGAGTTAAATTCCAGAGAACACTGGATGCCTTGCTGAGCAGATGTCACAACAGAAGAACCACTTGTTTGAAGCCTGGCATGATCGCACAACCTAATGAAAAGTATTCTGCGTAGTTTTCTCCGTGTCCAGAGAACTACATAGTTGTTTGATTTGGAAACGTTCTCTCTCATTGCACTTATTTGATAGTAAAGCTGCTTGCAAGCTGCCTTAAGAAGCACCAGTCTGCTTCTCTCTACCTGAGCTTTAAAAAGGCCCCTTTTCTGGAATGTCTTAGGCTACAGGCATGGATGTAATCGAGTGCCAGAGTAGAAGATGAAGTTTTGAAAAATGCAAAATGGGTGAAGATCATGCACCCCAGTAAACATTTTATCTATATAATTATCATAGCATATAAAGAAAAGATTTGAATTTATTCCACGCCTTTCAGTGTCAGCCTAAGTACTTTTAAATGTAAAGACAATAAAACAGCAAATGAAATACAAGACACAATTTTGTGGGTTTGGACCCCGAGTAATTCCAGCCTACATAGTGGCTGTGAAGATCTTCAACCTATAGGACTGTCACTAAGATGGTCTGCTGGTGGCTTAACGGCTTTTGCGCTTCTAAAAAGAGTAGTCCTGATCCAGCTCAAGGTGTGTACAACCATGTGCTTTCGTCAGTTTGCATAAAAAATACTATGCATGGCGCAGAGATGCAACCATGCCAGGAATCTTCTGAGGTCCAGCTCAGCTCGCTTTGGAATCCAACAGGAATCTTGCCTGGGGAAGAAGAGAGCTCTCCGTTTCTGTCTGGTATTTGGGGTTTTCTGTTTGCTTTTGCTTAGTGGAAAAAAGTGGCTTCCATTTCTTACAAAGTTAGAAAGTGGCACAAAAGCCAAAATAATATCAGTGCTTGGTGCACAGGAAGTCCCAGAAGCCCCACTTGCTGCGTGTATTGTCATGTGTAGGCCTGTGAGATTACATACGCATGCTCTGCTCAGTGCTAGTAGAAGGCAGCATGTGATTAGACTATCAGAGTCGTGGGGGCTGCCCTAGCATACTGGTATAGCTGGTACCTTACGTGCACTGGTTATGTGTACTGTAAGCACGTATGTCCAGCAAGGACAGGAAAGACATGCTTCCTTTGACATGTCGCAAGTGTTCCTCCTGACTCTCTAGCAAAAATAAAAGGGTGCTGTCCTCGGGTCGGAGGGAGACGTCTCTGAGTATTCCCTGTTGCTGTGAGGGGTTCACATGCCTGCCTGCACATGGAAAGTCCCATAGTCAAGAGACTTGTTCATATTTTTAAATCTGTATCTCAATAAATATCTTTGGCCGCAGAGCCTCTGTCTCCTCCTGTAATGCCTGTGAGCAGCGTAGCCTTCCAGCACGTTCTGCAACCTGCTTTCACAGACTTGAGGACATGGTGTGAGCCCACCTGACACTGTGAGCCCAAGTGGTGTCAGGTGTCCGTGGCCGGGGGCTTTAGGAGACCCCATAAGTGGGACTTAGGAATGTTCATGAACGCAAATGTGAGGGTGAAGCTGAAAATGGCTTGTTGGTGCGATTCAGAAGGTTGTGGCGAAGTGGGAGACACAAGTTTTCCAAAGAATTTTGAATTTCAGGAAGCAGCTGGCGTAAAAGAAACTAGGAAAATAGCACTAAAGAGGTAAAGAACCACGAGCCGGTAAGCGGCAGCCGTGTGTGGTGTGCATTCTTTCCTTACAAAGTCAGACAATGGCACCAAAGTCAAAAGGGGTCGGAATGCTGACCCTTGGCTCCGCTCCTCCGCTCTTCCTCATTCACTGATCCTAGCTGCAGCTGCCGCCTCCCTGGGAGCGGAAACC
Organism: Tympanoctomys barrerae; assembly: GCA_002564285.1. Classification (NCBI taxonomy): domain Eukaryota; kingdom Metazoa; phylum Chordata; class Mammalia; order Rodentia; family Octodontidae; genus Tympanoctomys; species Tympanoctomys barrerae. The sequence goes on from NDGN011328362.1 coordinate 25,699, forward strand.
CCAGGGACACCTGTGTGACATTCCAGGTAGTGGTTTTTCTCTAACAACCCTCCGTGGAATCTTTAACTCAGAGCTGCTGTAGATGCTAGGCCTCCTCGGGGCGATCACTCTCCAGTACCGTCTGCTGACTGAAGGGCGAACGATAGCTGTCTCGTGTCCAGAGGAATTCGGCTGGCAGTGTGCACTCCGTCTCCCAGGGCTGGGGAGCAGCTCCACTAAGAAGGCCCCTGCCCTGGCCTGGTGTCCCTGTTTTAGCTGGGTCCAGGTGCTATTCACATCTGTGGTTTTTCTTCATTTTCGTCATACACAAATCAAAGGTGCCTTGAGGTCACCTCTGTCAATTGATTTCTGCAGCTGCTTGCTAAAATAGCCATTTATTATCCAGAGAGAATGTTTTAGGACTGACCTAAGGGGGACACTATCAACAGTGAGTCAGGGCAGTGGGCACAAGCCAGGTGTGTCCTGCCCAAACAAGCATGTTAGGTCAGCGAGGGGATTAACCCTTCCCGTGCAGACAGTGCACCCCACGGCAGCTCCCCGTGTCTCGGCTCTCGCGTCTCCAGGGCTCCCTCTGAGGCCTTCCTGACCTGGATCAGCATTCTGAGATCCTGAAATAGGGGCAGGCCACTTGAAGATCCTCTCAACAGGGCTAGAATACACCAAGGGGAAGCCTGGGGCCATTCCTGGCAGATGCGCAGCACATTTGGTTTTAGTCTGGCGTTTCTTCCGAGAAGGAAATAAGCTTTTGGACAGAGATAAAGAAGACTGAATGCTAAGATGGCACCTGGAGTGGGAAGGTGACGCCGTCTCGGAGTCGGGACGTCTGATGTCATTGCTTCATTTGACAAATCCATCTCAATGAGATTTAATTGGAGACTTCAACCTTCATACCTGGTTGGAATATCCTCCCTCTTCCGGTCCTCATCTCCCCCGGTGGGCTGGGGTGGGGCAGAGGAGGAGAGAAAGGATAAGCGTCTTCACCTGATTGCTGTGATTGTGTCCCCGTTGGTAGAAGCCACTGTGTAGGTGGCACCAACTCTTCTACTCTTCTCTTCTCCTATCTGTGGTGATGTAACCTCCCGCCTCCTGCAGCTGGGGCATGCTTTCCTAGAAGACGCCCCCTCGGGTGGAGAGCCTGCCAGATGCCTCAGGTCCAGTCGTCGTCTATCCCTGCACAATCCAAGAGAAGCTCACAGGCGTGGTACCCCAGGCTTGGAGAACTGAAGCTAAGGGCTGGGACCTCGTCAGGATGAGATTTGGCCTGCTCAAGGCGCAGATGGCAACTGCCTTAGCCACAGAAGAGAGAGAGGGAATGAGTGATTGATTGCTTGATTGATTGATTGGCAAGGCCTTTGGAGTTCCTTCCACTTGCCAGGAGACATGGTCAAAGCCTTTCAGTGGGGGCCTGGTGCGACCTCACGAGGACTCGCTTGTCCAGGCGGCACAGGAGGCTCAACGCCTCGGGCCCACAGCAACCCTAGAGACCCATAAAAATGTGTGAGTGTTTTTAAAATCAGAAGGAAAAAGTGAACTACTTCTAATAAAAGTCTTAATATGTAATGTTAATACACTTATCTTTGTGCAATACAGTTATATAATTCGTAACACCTTTTATGATGGAAAGGAAGGCAGACGTACCTAGTGCCCACAAAAGTCATAGTGCAGCCCTAAAACAGACATACTTCACAGCGGCTCTTTGGATGGTAAATGGCGAATGGATGTTAGAAGGCAGAACTGGGACGACTAGGAATGCAGGGAAGAGACGTGGGTGAATTTAATGAAAGAAATAGACTATTGAGTAGTAGGGGTATTTGGTATAGAGCATGGTTTGAAAGCAGCGCCAGGTAGGCTATGATAAAAAGAGGCATCCAGAGTGACTCCGTGGGCGGGGGTGTAGCTCGGAGGTACAGCACCTGCTGGCTTGCGTGGGGGGCTGTGTGCAATCCCCAGGCCTGGAACAAAAGTGGCTCTGAGGTTTGGGGTCCAAGCATCCAGGGAGATGCCAGGTGCTGTTTGCTGAGATTGGAGCAAGGTTAGGATATGGGGGTTGCAATAAAATCAAGAACTTCCGTGCTGATCACGTTAGGTTTGCAGCGTCTCATGGACATGACAATGGCCGCAGGAGCAGTAGCACTATTAATTGTGAAGTTCAGTGGAAACTACATCGATCCATGAGATGACATTTAAGGCCACACAGTGAGATCTTGTTGTCTGGGGAGAGAAGGCTTGAGAGGAGGGCTGAGGCCCTAGCTGTCTGCTCACACTCTCAGGTAGAGGAAGAGGAAATCTATGGAGCAGCCGGGAACGAATCCAAGTAGGGAGAGGAAAGAAAAAGGGTGGGCAAAACCAGGTTGTGATAAGTGTCCCTCTGGCCAGGGGACAAGAGGAATGCTACCAGACATGATGACTGACCCCTCCCCGCAGCATTTCTATGTCCTTTTTGCAGAGTCAGCACAGGCTCTGCTCCCCGACCAGCTCAGTCAGTGCTGTGTAGGACTCAACCAACTCCTCTCGAAGAGGCTTGGGGTGGCCTTTCCACCGGAAGGGCAAGAACCCAGGGCCACAGCCTTCCTGGAGTGGGGATGGAGTGTGAGCTCCAAAGAGACAATGAAAAAATAATACTCAAAGAAGCCCACTAACGTCCCGTTCTGCCTAGCCTGACAATTTCTGAGAGGCAGAAAGAGCAGAGTGACTCTTCACTGTGGTATTTGTGTGTATGCATCAAGTGTGTAAAAATACCCAGTGCTCTCTTAGTCCTGATTTATCACTACCCCTGCCACAGACCACCAAAGGACACATGGCATTCTCTTCCATAGTGAGAAAGCACGGCTTTGAGCAGAGTCAAGTTCCAATCCAGTGAAGCGAGACTGAAGTGTTGCATCAGGAGGGGTGAGGAGAGTTTCAGGAAATGAAATGAGCAGAGCAAGCGCTTGGAGGCAGGAGCGGCCGTGGGAACAGCAGCCTGGGCCTGACATCATGAAGCCTCACCCAGACCTCCCTGGCCTCCCGGAGCCCAGCGCTCCGGGCCCACCCTCGGCAGTCGCGGCGACCCTCCTTGCCTGCCTGTCCTACCACGCACCATCGTGTCACACTCTGTATGTTGGTTATTTGCGCTGTTTGTCCTTCTCAGCTTTTGTCTCTCTTCTTGTCATGCTTAGAACAGCGCCTGATGCGGGATTTCAGTACACCATAAGCTCTCCCGCAAGCGAGTGATCCTGATGATGGTACTCGTGAAATGGAATTTCCACTTTATAAACTGAACCTGTTGAATGTTTCCCATACATTTTAATAAACCTTTGAATCACTGCCAGCTTGATTAGTGCAGTCCTTCCTTAGGTTCTCCATCCAGTTTCCTGATGGAAAAATGCCGTTTGGTAACCCACACAGCACAAGCAAGACTAATCCGTGTGGCTAGGCCACTCCTGGACGCAAGGACAGCGTTCTTTAAAAGTAGCATAGTTTACTTCTCCAGGATATTGGCCAGACTGCTCAAACACAGCCTCTGGAAGAGTCCAGAGAAATACCACAATTTTTAATACCATAATAAGAAATATTTGATTTCTGTAGTAGCCTCTGTAGGAACCTAGTCAATTCCTTCACAGTACTTTCATTCATCAGCTGCATCACACCTCATTTGCTTCTTTAAACCTGTTCCTCTCTAGCATGCTCTTCATTCTATTCATGTGAATTCTTAAAAATGGTAAGTGAGACAGAGATCTAGCTGGAAAAGAATTGGACTTGAAAATCTATTGATAAGACCCTACAGAAAAGGATAGAATGCGGGGGTCACACTTGAGTCTATAACCCTGGACATTTGTATTTGCAGTCAGATTTGTTTTCCAGCCTTTGTTTTTCAAATGGCCTATTTGTGCCTGACAATGTAAGTTTTGGGTGTGAGCAAGAGCCTGTAACTGTTTTTTATTACTTGCTAACCATAAACTTCTGTTTCCCGAGTTGTTTTCTATTTCCTTTATAGTGTATTTTGGATCAAGTTGCCTGAAACCCTTTCATGTAGCATTTCTTTTAGGTACCATGTTTAAAAGCCTTTCTCTTGAAACCTTACCAATATGCCCAGAGAGTAGCTAATAATTTGGCTATTTTTAGGTGCTTTAGCTGGTTATGAGGGAAGGGAAGAAACAGCAAGAAATTCTGTGAACAAAGATGGAAATTTTCTAAATGTTTTGTTTTTTTGGCATCGGGAATCAAACTCAGGCCCCGCACTTGCCAGGCAGACTTCGTGCCACTGAGCTATATCCCTGGTCCCTGGCCAGTGTTTCTTAAACGAGACTATTTTTCTTGAAACTCCTTATATTTCTGGCTCACTGGTTGACATCATGTTCTTTAGGTGTGACAAAGGTGTACGTGGTGGCCTGCGCACCACCCCCAAGTCCATGGAGGAATCTCGCAGTTTCTTCATCAACTTGTTCTTGTAGTGCATTCACGTTAGGTGAGGGTTCACCTCAAGCCATTGAGCCATGAAACCAATAAGCACGGGCCGGACACTTCTAGAGTATTTCATATGTATTAATTCACTGTTGACTATAAACGTGGGAAGTATTGATTTTATCTCCTTTTCAGATACAGACAGATTGAGGCAAAGTGGTTTGCTAAAAGCACACAGCTGGAATTGAAATTTTTGAAATTGTACCTCTACAATTCATGTTCTTGTTCTCCAAACAGCGAGATGCCAGAGGCCTGCGGACGGTGGAGCAGCTAACGCTGCCTGCCCGTAGTGGGAGGGGTTGTCAGGGACGGCAATCCACAGCGAGAGAAGCGCAGTCCTCGGTGAAGATGTTTAATTCTTCATTTGATCTCTGTTAGCACACGTTGTCATGTATTGCATTATCTGGAAAGAAAATGCGCCGGGAAATACCTTAGCACCTGTCAGCAGTGCTCATTCTCTTACCTAAGAATTCTGCATTATCAGAACAAGAAGGTCAGTCGGGTATGATTCCTTTCATATGCATATAGGGAAACCAAATACAGAATTCTACGCTTGTTGCACTCTTGTCACGTCGTACATGTCATTAATTACAGTTATTCAAACTGCTAGCTTTCGTAAGTTTCTTCACCGCCCTAGAGAAGCTACCTAAATTTGGAAAATACACTGTGCATTCTAACTTCTTTTTAATGACATGAATTCTGTTTAGTGTTATTTAGTGTTTCCGGCCACTTATGAAGACTTTCCTCTCTAAGCTGAAAAATATATTTTTAAAAAACTCAACAGTTTGAAATATCAAACCGTTGTGCGGTTTTGGACGAAATACTCTCGGATTTCTTCAGATACTGTAAAAGACCTCGGCCCACGGCCCTGGAGCTTGTCCACTCTTGGAGCGCCCCCTAGTGGATCATTTAACTCATGACTATTTCTCAGACTCCAATAAACAACTGGTTGCTTTGAATTTGTTTTAGTTTCATCCTTTTGAACCTTTCTTCTCGGCACAAAGGGACCTCCGGAGAGAGCAACTTTGCGTGAAAGTGACCAGTAAGTCCAATGCGCCAAGGACTTAGGGGCGACCGGCACGGGCCGGCGGCGATGGTGGTGAGATTCCTCGTTCAGGTGTGTGCTCTGGCTCTTCCTCTCCTCGGGCCACCCCTTACTTGGGGACAACGCTCCCCTGGGGTGGCGCCCAGCAATCTGGGAGCACGATGAGGACAGGCGCGGTGCTGCTGCGCCTTGAAGCGCCCCTGGGAGCGTCGCCTGCCCGGTGGCCCCCTCTCGCCTGTCGCCTGTCGCCTGTCGCCTGTCGCCTGTCGCAGCGGCCGGGCTCTGCAGGCCTCGGGAGGCTCGCTTCTTGGCTGCCTTGGGGACCTGGAGCTGGAAGCGTCCGGGAGCCTCTCCCGCGTCACCCGGAGGGCGTGGGAGCCTCCCAGGCGCCCCGAAGGCCAGAGTGGCCCGGGCGGGGTCACGGCCCGCGCCCCCCAGCACGCAGGAGCCAGATCCCGGAAACTCACCGCGGCACACGTGATTAACGCGAACCCTTTACCCGCAAAAGGTCAGTGATGGGCTCAGCTGGATAAGTAAGAGGACCGATTCGTTTTCAAATAAAATGATCTTACAAAGGATTTTTAAGAAAAGTGTCTGCTTTTATCTGAATTTGGAAAGGGGACATTAAAAGGAGTTGAACTATAAGTGAATGAAAAAGAGAGGATTTTCTTTCTCAGAAAAATAGGACAAGTAATTTCTTCCCAGAATGATGGTGTTAAGAGTGGGAGATAATTGTGCTTTTCAACCTTACTTACTCTTTCAGATTCTTACTAGGGAGACAATACGATGTTTACACACACAGGTCTGTTTTATTTCACTTATAAACTTCCAGTTGCATCCACTTATCTCTAAAGGCCTCGGGTTTGTCATTCTTTATACCTGACTAATACTCCATCGCATAAAAACACACTGTTTTTATCCATTCCTCAGGTGCGGGCATTCGGTCGCTCCCAGGTTTCGCTATGACAAGCTGCTGCTGTCAACATGGGTGCGCACGTGTCACTGCGGCGTGGTGTTTTCAGTGCTTCTGGAAAAACACTCAGAAGGAGAATAGTTGGGTTGAAGGGGATCTCTAAGCCTAGTTTTTTGAGGAATCCCCTCTTTGATTTCTCTAGTACTG
>NDGN011328374.1:0-10375 GCA_002564285.1 Tympanoctomys barrerae
AATTCAGACATACAAGTCAGTCAATATACTTCAGAGAACCTGGTGCTTCTGACATTTATTTGATTATTCTCCTCTGAAGTTGCTCAGTAAAGCATTGTGTTTCATCTAGATCTTCTTCCTGTGTATGCCCCAAATTGATCAACTGCACTTATTCTGACCTGGACCATTTTTGTTCTTAGTTATGTACATAAAATATTATCCTTAAATGTAAAAAAAAAAAAAAAAGAACAACCAAAGAAAAGTTAATGAGAAATACAAAGAAATGATGACAGAAGTCTTCAAATTTTAGAAGATATAACATCAGCATGGATTAAAGGAGGAGTAAATGTTGGGAGTGGTGGCACGTGCCTGAATTCTCCGCAATGGGGAGACTGAGGCAGAAGGATTGCTATTGAGGCCAGTCTGGGCTACATAGTAAGTTCAAGGCCAGCCTGCACTACAAAATAATATGCTTGCTGTCTTTTAAAAAAAACATATATTATATGTGTATATATATATTTATAATATTTTTAAAAGGAGTAAGTGACTATCCTAGTGAATTTCTTAGGCTAAAAATTATAAAAATGACATTTGTGCCCTCATTGATAATTATTTTACATGTAAATGGTCTAAACACAGCAATTAAAAGAGGAAAAATTGGTAGAATGGATTTGGGGGGTTGCACTAGGAATTGAACCCAAGGTCTTTATACTGAGCACGTGCTTTTTTACTCTTTAAAGTGAATTTTCAGCCACTTAACAGTTTACCCCAAACATCACTTAGGCAGTGCATTTCTTTGCTGATTATCCCATGGGTCACTCAGTTGGGTGTGATTTCAACCAGTTGATTCTCATTTGCATGAGATGCATTTGTATGTGTTATTTTTACATTTTCTGTTATCTTATAAAAATTAACTAAAAAATTATAATTTTTGATCACTCTGTATTTAAATAATTTGACTTGTAAGTAATTTTTTTTGGTTGGGGGCCTGGCTCATGATGTCTTAACAGCAGATCTCATAAGGCATGAGGATCTGGGGATCAAGCCACAGTATCCTGAGCCTGACTGCCTTTGCTTAAGAAGGCATTTAAACAACTGAGCATTATAATGGGCAGGTGCCCTGTAAGTAATTAAAATGGTCCCACTCTGCTATTTATAAGAAACTCTAAATCAACAAGGTAGGCACAGCTGTACATCCATGTAGTCCCAGTAACTCAGGAGATTCACAGGACAATTGCTTGAGGCTAAAAGTTTGAGGCCACCTGGATAACATAAAACCAACTAACCTGTTAAGGGTTTGCTTCAAGAATGTTACCCAAGAATGTAAAGTTGTACAATCACTATGGAAATTCCTTAGAGAACTAAAATTAGAAATTACAGGGCCGGCCAAGTAGCTCAGCGGATTAAAGTGGCTGCAAGCAGGCGCAAGGGTCAGGGGTTTGATCCCTGGGTCTGCTGTGCCGGCCCTGCCCCCGGGGCACACTGAGACAGCAATTGAGACGGCATGGTGATGTGTGCCTGTAATCCTAGCTCTTGGGAGGTTGTAAACAGGCAGCTCACAACAAGTCCGATCTAGTAGTGAGACCCTGAACACCCTGTAGACCCTTTCCTAAAATACAAAAAAAAAAAAAAAAAAAAAAAAAAAAAAATTAGAATAGTTAAATCCTGGAAGCAGCCTGTATTCCCATCAGCAGATGGTTGGATAAAGAAATGTGCTATCTAATGGGATACTACTTGGCTATAAAAAAAAAAAAAAAAGAACAAATTTGAAACACTATAGGAAAATGGATGCACCTGGAAAAGTGTGGAGTGAAGTAAGTCAGACACACAAGCTTAAATACTGTATAGTATTTCTCATTTTGGTGAAGCAAAGTATAAAAAGCATAATAAAGGATGGATAGGAGGAGACAAAGGATAGGTCTCTTGCAAATGGGACGGGATCCAAGAGAATATGGTTGAGAGCAGAAGGAAAAGGGAAGGGGAGGCCTGCCATGCCGGCCCCAAGCCTGGGGCATGCTGAGACAGTGATTGAGACTGGGCATTGTGATTGTACCTGTAATCCCAGCACTTGGGAGGCTGAAAAACAGGAAGAATCACTACCAGTCTGATCTGTGTAGTGAGACCCTGTAGACCCTGTACTAAATACATTAAAAGAAGAAGAGGAGGAGGAGAAGAAGAGGAGGGGGAGGAGAGGGGAAAGGGGAGGGGGAAGGGGAGGAGGGGGAGGAGGAAAGGAGAAATAGTAGAATAAAGATAAAGATAGGCCATGTACAGGAACCTAATCACCTCAATAAATATAAACATTGTGTTTCATAAACTAAAGCTAAGACTAATAATATCAAAAAGAATTAAAATGCTGAAAAAGGATTTAGAAGAGGAGGGAAGGAAGGGGAAAGAAAGTTTTTAAAAAAGAAACAAGCTTTTTATAGTGTACCCATTCTCCAAAATGATTGTGAAGTACACACAGTGCGAGCATGCGCAAGAAAAAAAGGCTGTACCCTTAGGGCCTCATGTGCCCAGCAGTGGGTTATCCAGCAATGTAGCTAACTTGCTGTTAGGAGGTGGTATCTGAACAGAAGAGGAAGATTGTTGGGTGCATGACCCATAAAGGTATATCTCCTTCCCACGTTTATCACTTCTTATTTTCTGGCTGCTGTGATGTGAGTGGCTTTACTCTGTGGCATGATATTCCTGCCTGGAGCCAGCTGATCATGGTATAAGCATGAACCAAAATAAACCTCTCTTATAAGTTGTGAGTGTCAGATATTGTGTCTCAGGAGTAAAGAAAGCAACAGGATACAGCCAGAGAGATTGGAAGATACATACAATACAAATATTAAAAGCAGGAGCAGCTACATTAATAAATAGGTTTCATAAATAAATACAAAAATAGATTTCAGAGCATTTCTAGAAAGAATGATATTGCATAATGATAAAAGGATCATTCCATGACCAAGAAAGTGACATCTCTATTGAAAGAAGCAATAAATGCTTATTTTTTTCTCCTTTTTAATTTCTTACAACTTTTTAAAAAACAATTTTGCATGATTATATCTGGAATCTGAACAACTAATTTGAAGACATTATGCAATGTAGCAACCATGGTTGAATTTCTATTATTTTGTTTAGTGAAATTCTGTATCTTTTTTTTTTTTTGTGGTACTGGGGATTGAGCTCAGGGCCTGTGCTTTCCAGGCAGGCGCTTATTCTACTGAGCTATCTCTCTAGCCCATGTATCATTTCTAATATTTTCTATTCTCTTAAAAAATAAAACAAAAAATAAAATAATGTAAAAAAGAAAGTGGCATAACTTAAATATTTACAGGTTAAACAGCAGATCTTCAAAATATATGAAGTAAACATGATAGTTACAAGAAGTGAAATAGACAATTAAGTAATTATAGTTGGGAACATCCATACCTTAATCACAACAACAGACAAATCCACTAAACAATAAAGGGTAGAGAACTGAACAACACAATCACTCAAGAAGATCTCATTGAGATTTTAGAATACTTGATACCAAACCAACAGAATACATTATTAAAATCCCAAGGGAAAAATACACTAAAAGTGACTATATTTGTGTCATAAAATGTGCTTCATTAAGTTTAACATGGCAGAAATTGTCTGGACTATTTTCTCTGATAGTAGAATAAAAAATGAAACCAGTACAGGGGTATCTAAGCTCACAAGCACAGTTTATTCCATTATTCTGGTTGTGAACTAAATCAAATTTCCCTGTTAGGTTCATTATAATATCTCAGTTCATAATGCTTCTGCTAGGGAGAATTCAATTCCCAGCTAGGGAGATAACTCAGCAGTCTAAGTGCTTGCCTGGCATATGTAAAAACCCATGTTTGGTCCCCCAGTACTGTATGCTATGTGGGGCCCCAGAACCCTAGGTGCACTGAGTTGGCCCCAAAACTGGGCATGGTGGAACATGCCTGTAATTCCAGTGCTGAGGATGCTGAGACAGGAGGATCACTACAAGTCTAAACTGTATAATGAGGCCCTGTAGCCAATAAATAAATTGAGAAAAAGAAAAAAAATGTTCTTATGCCACTATAATATAAAAGACAGCAGGAAATCTTGAAAGAACATATCTCTAACCTGTGAATAATAGTTTCAAAAGAAATTTTTTTTGAAACATGTTCTTGCTATGTACTCAAGGCTGGCTTTGAGCTCACTATGTAGCATAGGCTGGCTTCTAACTTCCCATAATCCTTCTGCCTCAGCCTCCTGCACACTGAGAATAGAGGCATGGGCCAACATGTCCAGCTTAAAGGAAAAATTTTAAAATATACAGAATGATGGAAAATATCAGTATAGCATGTCAAAATATGTGAGGTGTAGCTAAAACAGTGTTGAAAAGAAATTTATTGCTCTAAATGCTGGTATTAGAAACAAAGAAAAGGTCAAATCAGTTCTCTAAGTTACTTTAAGAGGTTCTCAGGATCTACCCTTATTAATGTATTTCTTGTAGGAACCAATTTCTTTCAAGAGTGGATTGTTTAAAAGTGGGTCCAGTTCTTTACCTCATTTTATTCTCTTCTGCATCTGCCGACTTCCCTTTCTGCTTTTCCATGTATGTAGAAAAATATGGCCCTCACTAAAAACTGAACAGATATTGGGGTAGAATCATGAGCCAAAATACACCTTTTCTTTATAGTTACTCTCAGATGTTCTGTTACAGGAATAGAAAATGGACTAAGACAAGATCAAAAGCAAACATCAGTGAAATTGAAAGCAGAAAAATAATGGAGAAAATCTATGAAACAAAAATCTGGTTCCTCAAAAATGAAAATGCTTTTGGCTTCTACTCTTGACCCATATGGTTGATGCAAGCAGCTGAGATGAGTGCTATCCAGACTACAGAGGGTATCCTGGCTTTAAGCCAGCAGGAAGAACTTATGGAGTTACCAAACAGCTACCCCTTGAGTGCTAGTGAAGATGAAGGCGAGAATGATGGAGAGAAAAAACATCAAAAGCTTCTGGAAGCAATCAGTTCTCTTGATGAAAAGAAGAGATGGAAAGTGGCTGAGAGATCTGAGGCTAGTTTGAAGGTATCAGAATTCAATGTGAGTTCTGAAGGATCAGGAGAAAAGCTGGGCCTTTCAGATCTTCTTGAGCCTGTTAGAACTTCATCTTCATTGGCTGCTATGAAAAAGCAACTGAATAAAGTTAAATCCAGGAAAACTGTGGCATTACCCCTTAACAAAGAAGAAGTTAAACAGATCCACAGAGAAATTGCATTCAATAAAACATCGCAAACCCTCTCCAAATGGGATCCTATTGTTCTCAAGAACCGGCAAGCAGAGCAGCTGGTGTTTCCCTTGGAGAAGGAGCAGTCAGCCTTTATTCCCACTGACCTTGTCTTCAGTGGTTGGAAGGCAAAAACTCCTCTGGAGCAAGAAGTTTTTAACCTCCTTCATAAAAAGAAGCAGCCAGTGACAGATGTTTTATTGACTCCCATGGAAAACATCTCTCTCAAAGCTATGAGCCTGGAAGAGGCCAAGATGCACCGAGCAGAGCTTCAGAGGGCCCGGGCTTTACAGTCCTATTATGAAGCCAGGGCAAAAAGAGAGAAAAAAATCAAAAGTAAACGGTTTCATAGAAATACAAAGAAAAAAAAAGCCAAGAAAGCCCTAAAAGACTTTGATCATCTGTGGAAGGAGAATCCTACTGCTGCATTGGATGAGCTGGAAAAAATTGAAAAGGCCAGAATGATGGAGCGAATGAGCCTTAAGCACCAGAACAGTGGAAAATGGGCCAAGTCAAAGACAGTTGTAGCCAAATATGACTTGGAGTCTCGCCAAGCTGTGCAAGAACAATTAGCTAAGAACAAAGAACTGACACAGAAGCTCCAGGTAATCTCAGACAGTGAGGAAGAGAAAAGGGGTACCAAAGAGAAAGAACCGCTTGTCCCTGATGTAGTGAGTGAAATACAGATGTGTGTAGATGGACCAAATCCTTGGATGCTTAGGAATTGTAACAGTAATGGAAAAGAAGGTGAAATCCAGGAAGACCCTGAGCCTGTTGTCCAGAAGTTTTCTAAAAGTGAGGAAAAGAAATCTCCTTTGCATCAGAGGACAGAGAGAGTACAAATTCTGGAAGAACTGGAAGATCTGGGCAAAGAAGAACACTTTCAAAATAAGGAGCTTCCTAGACCTTTGTTAAAATGGGAGCAAATGAAGAGAAACCCAAATAATGCTCCTAAGGAGAAGAAAAAGGTGCAAATGATTGATCTCCAGAACCTTCTGACAAAACCTCCTTCCATGAAGTCTTTGGTCATTCCCACAGCAGTAGACGAATTGGAAGATGAAGAAGAGAGAAACCTACAGCAGACGATGAAGGAAGCTTTTGCTGGAGATGATGTCATCAGAGATTTCTTGAAAGAGAAGAGAGAGGCTGTGGCAGCAAATAAGCCAAAGGATGTGGACCTGATGCTGCCTGGCTGGGGTGAGTGGGGTGGTGTAGGCCTGAAGTGCAGTGCCAAGAAAAGACACCGGTTTCTCATGAAAGCCCCTGAAGGTCCTCCAAGAAAAGACAAGAATTTGCCAAATGTAATTATCAGTGAGAAGCGCAATATCCATGCAACAGCTCATCAAGTACAGGTGCTTCCATATCCATTCACTTACCATCAACAATTTGAAAGGGCCATCCAGACCCCTATAGGGTCTTTGTGGAACACTCAGAAGGCCTTCCAAAAGTTTGTCACCCCTAAGGTGGTCACCAGACCAGGCCATATTATTAAGCCCATAGAAGCAGAGGATGTGGGCTGCCAACCTCCCTCAAAGTTGGACCTTTCATCATACAGAACATTACTGCATGACCCACTGAAATAAAATTAAAAAACAGCTAAGGAGAAACTCTGGAGACTGAGTTGCCAGAGGATTGACATCTTGGTGCCCAGGATTGGAATCCTTGACTGCTCATCCTTTGATTGGTCAGTGTTGCAGGATCAGTTCCAAAACCAGTTTAGCACATTTTGGGTGTGTTTAAGGTACATTTAGAAATAAAAGCTTTTTCAAAGTCTTAAAAAACAGTAAAACTGCTAAATCTTTAGCACAACTAAGATAAAAGTTGAAAAAATACCAAGGTGGTTAAATAAATGGGAACTAGCACTATAGATCAATAAGCCATTTATTTTGGTTTTGTTTTTCACTCTCTACTTTTTTGGAAGAGATTTTGAGACAGGGTCTCACTGTGTAGTTTAAGCTGGCCTTGACCTCACTGTGTAGCCGAGTCTGTTCTCAAACTTGCACCTATCCTGCCTCAGCCTCCAGAATGCTGGGGTCACAGACATTGCCCACAACACCCAGCACTTATTTTTTCCCCCTGCAACCATTGATTCCAGATATGCAATGCTGATTTAACATTAAAAATATCTGTAAAATAAAACCTTGACAGTGTTATCTACTAGGTGAGTAGGCTAAAGAAAAATGCATACCGATGCAGAAAAATTATTTGATCAAGTCCAGTACCTATTTGTGCTAAAAAACTCTGCAAAGAAGGAATAGAAAGCAAACTTCCTCAGTTTGATTACAAAAAAAAATCATACAGCTACCATATTTAATTTTGAAAGACTAAATGATTTCCCCTTAAAATCATGAATAAGTTAGGTTGTTATTGGGTGGACCAAGTCTGTACAGCACTGTTCAGTCATAAAAGTAAATGTATCTTGGTGGTAGAGAAATACTGTCCCCACTTGTAACTGATATCTTACTGTCTGTCTACTTGAACAGCAACTGCTTTAAGTTATGACTGAGGTCTCCCTATTATTAAGGGGATAGAATGCCATACACATATGTTTGAATATACTGGGGATTTGGAGAGAAGGAAGGATCTTAAACTTTTATAGCTGGAGTGAATATAGGCACGCAAGTAGCCATAATAACTAGTCCCTCAAGAGCACGTTATACTGGGTACAGTGGTGATAAAAGGTGCCAAGGGTTATAGGGCAGAGCTGCAGTCTCTACAGAGGGATGGATGTAAAGGAAGCTGTGGAGCCCAGCAGTTTTCCTATGCTGGGAGGTTCATGGACGAGGATATGGGCCTTGGCCAGGGACCCAAAGGGAATAAACTGTCATATCCTTTAACAAATTCCTTTGCCACCTTCTAGCATCCATTAACCCTTGATTCCTTTTCTCAAAGCCCCAGCCAAGAGATAGCAAAATCTTCTGGAAGCTACAGCCTGAGACAAGTGGCCATTTAGCTTCTGTAGGAAGAAAAGAACCTGAATTTAGCTGTCATTATTCCAGCAAACATTGTGATGGGGAAAAAAATGAAAGGGGGATTCTGTGGTGGAACCTTTGGGCCATATCAGTTTATTGTTTTTGCATTTGAATGATAGTAGGATGGCTCAAGCTTGCAATATCCTGTGTTAGCCTTGCCAGAAGGTACTATTCCGTTGATGATGTGTTGTAGAAAAAGGATTTAGTAGAACCTAATCCTCTGTCACAGTCACCAATGATTGGCCCATGTATGACTTAGCATGAGGCCCTTTCATCTGCCTGAATTCGTTGGAAATACAAGAAAAACAAGTTTTGGACCTGATGGTTTTGCTTATTGGAGGTTCACTTTAGAGTGTAGAACTTGGGGTTATGATCTGTCTACTATGTAGGCCCCCTTTGAAATGGAGCTATTAGCTACTAGAAGAGCTATCATTAGAGTCCAATACATGACCCTTGGACATCTAGTGAGTTGCCATCTGGTATACCCAGTTGGAGGATGAGTGCATTTTAAGTCCATGTCTGAAAAATGCCCTGAACTTCACCTGGACACAGCCTAGTAGGAAATGCAGCATATTATGTTGAAAATGAAAACTTAAGCCAGCATGTTTGAAATACTAGAGAAAATTCAGCATAATGTGAACTTCAGTTTGCTTATGTGCAGTGTTGTAAGAAACAGGTAAACAGAAAATGTCACAACCAAACCAAGTCACATAGACAAATACACAATCAATACATAACAGATGTCTTCATAGATACAGCATTTATGTTTTAACCATTTAATATATGTAGAAGTCTAATATTTTTACTGGGTTTCTATCTTCTCCCATGTCCTTCATAAAATTTTTGAATATTGTATTCCTTATCCATTTTTCACTATAAGCCATATAATTTTTTTAGATGCAGTCTTGCTGTGTTGCCTTGGCCAGCCTTAGGATTCTGAGTTAAGCAACTCTCATACATCAGCCTCTTTAAGTAGCTGAGTCTGCTTGTGTGCATACCACTGGGCCCTGTGCTATGATTTTTTAGTTTTCCAAGTAAAATGAGTTTTAGAGCACATTTCTGTGCCAGAAATGAAAACACCACCATACAGGTCATACAGATACTTAAAAAATCATTTCCAGAACCTCCACTGAGAAGTGCCCAATGCTGTGGAAGAAGAAATTTTTATTTTTATTTCTTCTGTATTTGACAACTTTAGCTGTCCTAAGTGTCTTGTAGTTGGCCATAGCTACATAAACTCCCTACAACTATTCTATAAAACTTTTTGCTTTGGCTGGTCCAAGCCTGAGTTTGAAGACTGTCCCCAAAGATTCCACACTTAACTTACCCTAAACACAGAATGTTTGGAGGCTCAGACCCCTGCTACAGAAAAAGAATTTTTAGGAAGCCTCAGTAGGAGGCAGAGGAAGAATGTCAAATAGACCTTAGTGGGGAGAGTCAGGGAGACTGAGGAAGAGAGAGAAGAGCTGGAAACAAAAGAGCTGCTGCTGGGGTATGGGGGCATTTTCAAGACAGGTGATCTAGGATATTTTCCCACTGCCAGAATGCAAATCGTTTATGTGTTTAAAGTTGTGATCTGCTGCCCAGTAATATTGCTGCTTCCTTGAGAAGAGGAAGTACAATTTATGATTGAACACGACAGATCTAAAACCCAATTTATAGGTTTACTGTGTTTTTAAGACCTTTAGGAATTTTTTGAGGGACTTCCCTGGCAGGAAAAAGACCTTGAATAACTTGCATACTGAAGTTGCAGTTTCTCCTAAAAGTAGTTTTTGTACCAATTTTTTTTGTATTAAATTCACTGGTACAATTTATGTATTGATCACATTAATCATAGGGAATCTGTACCTGTACATGATGTATCTTGTACAGGTTTTTTTTTTTTTACCTGTTTTCTTCTCTATTTACAAAGCTTTGTTTCTATTTTATCCTTCCTCATCCCTCCCATTTCCCTTTTTAACAATTTGGATTTCACAATTTCTATTATACATTTTGGTTATTTGCACTTTTTAGTTTCCCATACCAGAAACAATGTGATATTTACAGAGGGATATCTAATTTATTTCACTTAAAAGCATTGTCTCACGGTCCAACCATTTAGCTACAAATGTTGTTTACCCTTCTTTATGGCTGAATAGTACTCCATTGTAAAAAAAAAA
>NDGN011328376.1:0-17616 GCA_002564285.1 Tympanoctomys barrerae
CCGACCGCCCCGCCCCTGCCCCTCTGACAGGCCCCGCCCCCGGCCCTGCCCCCTCCGACCG
Source organism: Tympanoctomys barrerae (assembly GCA_002564285.1). NCBI lineage: Eukaryota > Metazoa > Chordata > Mammalia > Rodentia > Octodontidae > Tympanoctomys > Tympanoctomys barrerae. Next base: position 62 of record NDGN011328376.1, read on the forward strand.
CCCGGCCTCTGCGCAGCACACCCAGCCATAAACTCTGCCGTGGTTTGCCGAGAATCACACACCCCTCGACCTCACCAGCTTCCCTTCCCAAAGCCCACGACTGAGCACTCAAAACACAGGGGGCGGGGGGGGGCATCGAGATCTAGGCCCCAGCAACCCTACACCAGTACCTGTTTCTGAGCCAGCCCCCCAGCTCTGCCCTACCTAGCACTCCTGGCGACCACACCCGCGTGGTCAGCATCCCCTTCCCATCCTCTGCCCTCTGTGAAGCCAGCATGGGGCTTTCTGTAACCCCTGGTGCTCCGGTGCTGGGCTGTGCAGACCCTAGCTCCTGGAGGTGCCCGGCCAGGCCTGTGCCGGGTGAGTCCTGCAGATTGCCGGCCTTTTCCTGAGGGAAGCTCCTGGCGCTTCCTTCCTGAGCTGCACAGCACGGAGACTTCCTCCGGGGAACCCCGGGCTTCACAGTCTGCCCACTCTCTCAGCCTCCATTATGGGAAGAAGCTTGCATGCTCGGGGCCATGTGTATTTCACTCCCTCTGCAGCTCTTGCAGGGAGCAGTGGGGTCTCCGGAAGCACTGTAGGTGGCCCGTCTCACCTCCTGCCTGTTTCCCTAAGTCTGTGTGCTCTCCACTGGAGAAAGGAACCAGGGCAAATGGAGCCACCTGTCCGGCGTGGCGGAGCTAGACAGTGCTCGGGGAAACAACGGCCAGGGCCCCAGGGCCACTCCTGGGCAGGTAAAGGCAGCACAGACGCGAGAGCCACCACCGCAGGGCTCTCCGAGAGCCAAGCGGCCTCGTGTGGCTTCTCCCGGGGTCCTACCACGCTGGCCCAGGCTCTGGAAAGCCAACCCACACACGTCCTGGCCTGGGGTCAGCACGGCGCAGCCAGCCCAAGGCCCTTGTGGACAAAGTAGCCAAAGATCTAATCCATGGATGGTGGCGAGGGACCTGTGGGTGGTGGGCAGTGCTGTCTCTGCTTTACAGATGGTGAGTACTGGACTCAGGAGAGCCGGGAGCCCAGCCACAGCCCCGAGCTGTCCTCTCTCAGCAGTGCTCAGTCCCCCAGACCCTGGTGCAATGCTCGGAAAGCCGACAGGGCGCCTACCGTTGGTCTCATGGGTCCTGAATCCCTCTGGCCACGGCCACTCCCAGCAGCCACGCCAGTTCCATAGAACAGAGGCAAGCTCCCAGGTTCAGCCTTGCTATCCAGCATCAGGAAATCTGCATGTCAAAGCCGAATAAGGCTCTCTCCCCTACCCTAGGGGAAGGGAAAGGGGATCTGCAGGAACGCCCTGTGGGATCAGGCATTGCCAAGGAGAGGGAGATAAAAAGTAATAGCCTAATCTTCGTTAAGTGATTGCTCTCATAAAGTGTGAGAGAACTTGTCCTTACCAGGACATTAACCTGCACTGCTCAGACAATTAAGGAAAGTTGTAAATTAATCCATAATCACAAGCTGAAAAGAAAATTTATCTTAGAGCAGAGGGTAAGCAAAGGAGAACAGTGTCCTGGAGAGGATGCTTCGCCAGGCCCATCTTGGAAGGCAAGTCCTCACCCAGTCTCAACCTGCATCCCTCCTTTCACGCCCAGGACGCGGCTTGGTCTTTAGGCCTCCCCTGGCCCCTGCCCAGCTTTAGCTGAACAGCGAGTCTGAAAGAATGCCATGTTGCTTTAGTCTGGAAGCCCATGGCATGGGCCTTGTCACTGAAGACCACAGGAGCCTCAGGGCCACCAAGGAACGAAACTCAGCAAGGGAAATCAAGTAGGAAGCCAAGACAGCACCCCAGCTCCTGGACCATCTTGGCCTCCAACTTGGTTTCCTTTGTGATCGTTAATGACAATATTTGAGTGACAGATACATATTCAAAAAGAGCAGGAGAGGGAGCCTGCTGTTCGGGAGTCGCTGCGGACAGCCAGCACTGCCCTAGGCGTCCAGGTACAGGTCGAATGACCCCAGTCTGGACCTCCAGGTGGGGGTTGCTGCCTCGTTTCTTCCAGCTCTCTGCCTCCAGAGACCAACATTGGGCTTCACAACAGGAATGACCAAGAAGGAATGACAACAGGAATGACACAGCGGGTGGAAGAGGCTCAGAAAACCAGCAATTTCCCGGCAATTCAGAGTCTCTGCTACATCACAGCACTGAGAGCGAGCGCTTCGCGGCTCTCTCTGGGCAGGTAATGCTTTCCTCAGCAGAGTCTGGAGGAGCAGCAGCGAGGCACGGGCTGAGAGGCAGGCTCAGTGCCGTCCTCCTCCGCTGTCCTCCGCTGTCCAGCATCGCCTGAAGGGAAGAAGGGTGACAGAACTCAAGGAAGATTGGGCTTTGGCATCTGCCATTCAAAAGGAAGAATTCATGCGTATGTGATGGAGACAGGAGCTGAAAGCCATGCTGCTGGGCTGAGGAGAGAGGACAGATGAGCTGGGGAGTCTGGGGCTCTACGCAGACAGGAGTGGGCTGGACGTTCAGGGACTGCTGACCACCAGCACCAGGCAGCACCGGCCCCAACCTGCTGCCAGTGCCTCAGAGCTTGCCACTCCCACTGTCCCCCAGGACGACAGCAGCCTGAGTCTCCCAGAGTGAACAGTGAGGGGAAACCTGAGTCAGAAAGCCATGAGGATGGGAGATGGGCTCCGAGGTGCAGCGGGCGCGGTAGCCTGCACAAGTTGTTACCCTCGGCCACAGATAAGTCTTGAAACCAAGTTTTCCACGCAATTTTCCAGAGACAAACAGGATCCATGTTGTGGTCGCTACTCCTGGTGTTTCTGAATCGAGCACCTTTGCGCCAAAGTAAGATCCCTTCATGTGATGACTTTTGAAGTAGTCCCTGCTTCCTGAAAACTGCAGAAAATGCAGAGCCTCCCTCAGAGGAGTCCTCAGCGGGGAGTCGGAGCTTGGTTTCTGTGTGGAGTCAGAGTCTGTGGGCTTCTCCTTGGTAAGCTCCGGATGCTTGGGTAGACCTGGGTTATATATTATTCCTCAGTAGTGCCACCACATGTTTTTACACAGAAGAGTATTATTACTATGCCCACTACCTTTGACAAGTACCAAATAATAGAACTGCTGACAGAAGAGGCCGAGGTACGCCCCTACTTGTGTGTGCGGTCTCACAGCAGCATGCCTGCGGTATTTTCCAGAAGCAGTATCAGGACCTTAGCACAGCACCTGGCAGGCAGCGGCTGTGATTTCTTCTTCCAGAGGAATCTGGAGCACATCGAGCGTGTCCCAGGACACATAAACAGGATCTGCATGCCAGCAGAGCTGTAGGTGGCCTTGACGGTCACGCGCTTAGCCCAGAGACCTGCTTCTTTGGGACACGGGCAAAAGTCATTCATCGCAGGATTTTGTAACAGGGAAATATGAGAAATAACTTGTAAGCCTATCAGCAGATTTTGGCTGAATAAATGGCTTTTTCTGCTCAGTGGTGTAACAAGCCACTACCTGAAAGATGGGGGGTCTCTTGGAATGATGCAGAGAATTATTAGACAAAAGTGAAGACAAAGCGCATTGCACGGTGTGCTGCTTTCTGTATGCACAAAAGGAAAGACTGGGATCTCTCAATCACCTATCCATGTCATTCTTCTTGAAGAAAAACAATACAGGAAGATACATCATAAAACACAGAAAGCACACCTCCCGACTGAGCAGGAATGTACTAAGGGATGGGCAGCGTGAGGGGGAGAGCCTGGCCCCTGCGGCACAGGTGGGGCCCTCACGGGACAGTCTACAAGAAAATTAGCTTTGACTTAAAAATTTAAGAAAGATAAAAGTCTGAAGAAGACTTTCTAGGTTAAATTTAGCCTTAGAAAACTAGATAGATGGTCTTTTAAAGAACCTTCTGGGCCAGGGAGATGGCTCAGTGGAATAAGCGCTTCCCTGGCAAGCACAAGGACCTGAGTTCAATTCCTGGCTCTGCCAGAAAGAACGAAAGAAAGAACCTTCTGTCATACATAGTGTAAGTATGCAGAGCCCACATTTATACTCCCTGATAAGTCTGACGCACAATCACTCGCTGTGTGCATGTGTCCATGAAGCACGTGGCCCACGGTGACAGCTGGTAGACAACAACAGTTGTAATGTTTGCGAAGCTGCTAATGCAGTTTTCCCTTCGGGTTAGCTATGTTACCAGCCAGGTTATTTTCTTTTCTATGAACATATTCATCACTCATTTTTATCTTAGGTTATTGGTTTTGATCTTAGTAGTTGATCACTCTTCATGTAAGAAGAAAATGAGCCCTTTAGTGTATGAATTAAAGGCATCTGCCTAGTTTTCTGTTAATATTTTATGGCCATCTATTGGTCAAAGACTTTTTTAACTGACTGTTTCCCTAATTATCAACTTTTCTCTTGGTCTGATTCACCTTCCTCTTCCTCTTCTTCTTGTAAGTCTGGGGGTGCTCCTGGGGACTGAGCCCAGGGTGTTCCGAGCCACAGCTGGAGGGAGAAAATATTCCTTCCTTTTTGTTATGATGCTTCAGCAATGCTTGCAAAGCCCAGCTAGTGCCTATGTTCTTTCCCTTTCATACATATATATTCATACATATTTATACATTTAAACCATCTGAAATTTATAGAAGTTTACCTGCTGTTGTTTACCCCTTTTTCTCCTGTTCAGTTGTTTGCCCTATTTGCTGGTTTTTTCTGTTCTCATTTGTGGAGTTCTGGTCATTTTGGTCCCTCTCTAAAACATCTTTCAGTAGTCTATGTATGGTTGGCTTTGTCATCATGAAATTCTTTAATTGTTCTTTGTCAGGGAAGTATTTTACTTCTCCGTCAAATTTGAGAGTTTTGCAGGGAATAGTAGTCTGGGCTGGAATTTGTTTTCGTAGAGGACCCGAAGCACTTTGCTCCATGCTCTTCTTGCCTTCGTGGTCTGTGAAGAGAAGTTGGCCATAATTCTGATAGGTTTTCCTTTAATATGATCCATTTCTTTTCTCTAGAGGCTTTTAGTATATTGTTCTTGTGCGGGATTTCTGGGCTCTTGATTATTATGTCTTGGTGTGCTTTTAATTGGGTTGATGTTATTTGGAGTTCTATATGCTTTGGTTACTGAATGTCAGATTGTTTCCCCATATTTGGGAAGTTTTCTGCTATTATTTCTGCCCATATTCACTTTATATCATTTGTATTGGCTCCTTCTTTCTCACTGATGCCTATTGGTCTCATGTTGTTCATCTTTGCGTCATCTTGCAGATAATGAATTATTTTTTCCTGCATCCTAATTGTTTTTAAAAGATCTTTTCTTACCTTTTCACTAGCTGCAATGATGTCTTCAAAATCTGAAACTCTATCTTCACTTTCATTCAAGTGGTTTTTCAAGCTTATGACTGAGATTTTAAGTTCCTCTATATCTCTTTGGCTCTGCTTCATGTGGTCTATTTCTTTCCTGTACTGCTCATTCCAGGCTTCCATCATTTTTTTATTCTTCTCTAGTTTTTTATCAGTGTCTTCTTTAGAAGCAGTTATTAACTCTTTCATTATAGTTATCTTTTCTTTTTTTACTTCAGAGATTATTTCTGATCTAATTTCCTCTATGTTTCTGCAGTTGATCCTTTGCTTCAGATACTATTAATTCAGAGATTTCTTATTTCAGAGGTTAAGTCTGATCTCTCTATACCTTTCTGCAGTTGTTTCTTCACTTCAGGCTCTATCAGTTGAGACATTTCAGCTGTGTGATTCCCAATTTCTTCTGTGCTAGTGTCTTCTGCACTTGTTCTGGGTGGGCTCAGGGCCTGAGCTTCCATTTTGCTCCTTCTCTTTGTCAGTTTGTAGAGCATTGTCCACTGACCCTTGGTGCAGAGCTTTGGTGCAGTTATAACCTTAGCACCTACTGAAATTCTTACCCAAGAGATTATATGGTTAAGCCAGTTTTAGTTTTATATTTATAGAACTACAATTAGGGACACTAATAATGGGTAGTGATATTTAGCAGTTGACAAACTTTTGTAACTAATGGGTTTGTATTTTAGATAGTAAGAGCAAACATTATGTTTGTGCAGCTAAGTAGATATTAAATTGGGAATCTGTATTTAAGTTAGCTCCCCTAAATTCTGTCTAATCCCCACCCCTTGATGTACCTGGGATCTTCCAGGCAGATTTGGTCACCTGGTTACCTGTTGTCCCCTTTGTAGATCAAGAGTAAAGAAGAGAACGCTCTCATAGATCTGGGTCCAGTGAAGTGTCTCAGCTTACTGGGCCTAAATCTACCAGCTTTGAACTTGTCCAGATGTGCCTGCCTTTGGTCTGGCTGCTGTGCCCAGCTTCTTCCTGCTGCAGCTCACAGCAGTGAACCCGCCGTGCCACTCTGGCAAGGTGCGCAGCTCCTGGATTAGCTGGGTGGGTCGGGCTCCTCGCCCCTCTGCAGGGAGCTCTGCTGTGAGGTTCCACAGGAGGCCTGGTGCAGGGCCTGGGGCCTGGCTGGGAAGGGGTCTTGGGTGCCACAAAAGCTTAAAGTGAAGGAGGACAGGCTTGCTTTCCTTCAGAGGTCTTGACTTACCACCTCCACACCATGCAGCAGCCATTTTCCTTCTCTCCCTTGCCAACTCCCTGCGTCTATTCAGGGCGCTTCCCTCATACTCCCCTGCTGCCTCCAAAGCATCACAAGAGCAGCGTGGCCACGGGCCTTTGTGCTCATTAGAGCCAGGAAGCGCAGCCGCAGGGGGGTGCGGAGTATGAACACAAAAATTTAGGACTGTGGCAAATGCATTTGTATTAGATAAAAGCTTCATAAATTAATAAACTTCACTGTATTTATTATAGCTCTTGCCAAAAGAAATAAACGCAGTGAATGCCTTGTTTAAAAAAATACCATGGTGTTGGCTAAATTATTAGTGACCAGCGACCCTAATTAACAAGGTAATAACTCACTCACTGCTGATGGTGCGGTTTCTCAGGGCCCATCCGTGCCAGGTGAGCATCCTGCAGGGCAGTAGGATGGATTCGACCTGGAAGGGCATAAGAACAAAGAGCAGTTCTGGGAGGACAGGTGGGCCCTGGGAAAGGCGTGCGGGTTCAGCCTCCTCCTGGCCTGCCCATTCATCCCTGGAGCCGACCCTGTCACCTCTTGGGCAGACATTCCCCCCCCCCGGCGGGGAGCGGCCTCCCCCACCTCAGGCTATGGTTCTTGCATACCTGTAGGTTGAGCTCCCACATGCTCATGACCTCAATTTCTTGATTTGTTCCCTACGAAATCAGAGTTGATGAGAACGCGGGCCCCACAAGCTGAGTCCACTTTTCCCTAGCAGGGAGCAAGCAAGGCTATGGCTTCGCGTTGTTCTGGGAGGCCAGGGGCAGCCAGGGCCTTCCCAGGGCCCACTCCTGAAGGTCTGTGCAAAAGAGCAGAGGTCAGCGTGGCCAGATCCACGCAGGCATGCAGCTGGCCCTGCACTGAGCACTGCCCGGGACACGCCCGGCTGAAGGAGTCAGCCCTTGGGTGCGTATCAGGAAGAGGGCAACAGAGGCCGTCTCTAGCTTGGTAATACGGTAAACTTCCTGGGATCCACCTATTTATATCTCTAGTAAAGCAGCGGCATGGGAGAAAGTGACATAAATTTGTACTTGAATTAAGAAAACTAAGCCCCTTGCTTCTGTCTTTTCCCTGACAATCGATTATTAATATTAATTGGGAAAGAATCTCTCTGATCCCAAAGGTTTAATTAAGAAGTATGTCCTGACAAGTCTAGCACAGGCTGATGCAGATCAGTCCATCAATCCATGAGTCAATAGTTATCAGAGACTCCAGCAAAATAAAGAATTGACTCAGACGAAGTTTCCTTCAGAGAATAATTCGATGTTCTCATCTTCTCCTGGCTCAGTAATTTAGGAAAACGGGAGGTGTGACTATAAAGTAATGATGCCGACTCCACTTGTCACACATGAAAATCAACCTTGTCGTTCACAGGATTCCACTCACTTATATAATCTGATACCTGTCACTTACATCAATTGGAACACTTTGGGGGGGGAAAGAACATTTTCATGGCAGCTTCTATCTCAAGATAAATTAATATTGAGGCTGGTTGAAGTCGCTGCTCTTGTAAATTAATATTTGGGCTCCAGTTCAGTCTTGGGCTTTTGTGGTTTCAAGTAAAGTCCAGAGTTCCGAGGATCTCCGCGGGCCAGGGTGTGTGGCAATGTGTGCGTGTGGGTGTGTAAGTACATAGGTGTGCATGTACCTGTGCATAGTGTGTGTGTGTGTGTGTACATGCATATGTGTGTGCATCTGAATATGGGTGCACATGTGTATGCATGTGCTTGTGTGCATACGCGTGCTTGTGTGCATGTGTGTATGTATGTATGCGTGCACGTGTGCTCATACATGTGCATTGATGAAGGAAGGTGAGACTACAGGAGAACACAGAAAGGAGAGGAGATAAACAGCTGTGAGGCTGCCGCCCAGCTGAACCGGAGGCTGCGCCTGGGTCCCCCACCCCCAGCTGTCATCACACATCTCCCCATCTGTGCCCTCGTCTGCAGAGCACATGACAGAGGCCACCTGTGTGCTGAGTGCAAGGTTCAAATGCGAACGAAACACGTGCCGAGCCTCAGCATAGCCCGGGCTGGGGTTGACGCGATGCTTTGCACTTTGCTTTGGTTGTTTGAATGCCAGCGAGCAAACACTGTTGAACAGTTTGAGGCACATAAGGGTTAGACATTAAGTAAAGGCGCCACTGGCCAGCAGCATCTGCTGATTTCCTTCTGTGTGAAGAGCATTGTATGATGCGCTGAATGGGGTCGCGGCACTCTCATCCTTCTGGGAATAGGGCCGGCCTGGTCTAGGCTGACCCAAAGTTTTCTGTAAAAGCCACCGCCAGGTAGCTGTTTAACCAAGACAGAAAGCAGCATTTCTAGCACCTCCTGACCCAGCTTCCCCGGCTGCCCAGGTGCTCAGGGTGCTGCCTGGCCCCGGCAGGCTCTGTGGAGACCCTGGAGCCTGAAGTGTGGGCTAAGAGCCAACCCTACAATATTTAAGAACAAACAAACAAGCAAACAAACAACTTTGCACTGCATGGTAAACCTGAAGCTGCTGCTATGTCATTATAATGTTCACGTTTGATTTATGAACTCTAATAATTGAATATTAATCTCACCCAATATTCTTAGACTGTATTTTTATTTCTCCTTGGTAATGATAATGGAGTCTCTCCTAAGCATTGTGGTTCGCTCACCTCCTCCATTCCTCGCTGTCTCCTGTGTGGAGGCAGAGCAGCTGGGATGGCATCTGGCTGGGGCCAGGTTCCCAGTGCAGCACCCACGTCAGCAAAGACCCCACAGGCATGGCCCCACTGACCTCCGGAGGCAGACAATCATTTACTGTGTGTCCAGAGTGAGGGGTGGGCCTTTGCCAAAGAATGCGAAGACTGGAGACCCATAAGTTTCAAGAGAGAAAAAAAAAATGTCAAAGACAACACAGACTGAGAAAATATTTTAGGGGCTGGGGTGATGGCTCAGTGGAATAAGTGTTTCCCTGGCAAGCGCAAGGGCCTGAGTTCAATCCCTGGTTCCTCCAAACAAACAAACAAAAAAAAAAATGTCAAAGTTCCAAGAGAGGACACAAGACAATTTCCAGGTGGGCCTTGGCCACTCATTGGCTAAATTCTGCGAATGGCCTGGTGCATAGGAACCACCTCTGGGCTCTGCTTCCAGGCTCAGCTGAGCTGTCTCGCAGAAATGCGAGCGCTTAACTGTATCCAGTGTTCCAGGGCTGGACATCAGGAGGACAGAAGCAGCCAGTGCACAACAGCTGGCAGGGAAGCGTCCTTCATGCTGGATGGCTGGGCTGGGAGTGGGGCGGGCAGCAGCCCCAGGAGAGGAAACTAGAGATGAGGAAGCTAGAGAGATGGTAGGGCACAGGTAGATAGATGATAGATGGAGAAGATAGATAGATAATAGAGAAGATAGATGCTAGATAGGGAAGATAGATAAATAGATGATAGATAGATGACAGAGAGATATGGAAAATAGATGATAGATAGTTGATACATAGATGATATAGATAATTGATTTGGTTGATTGATAGATAGAGTTGATTGATGATATGTAGTTGATTGATAGATATAGATGGTTGATAGATGATACATACATGACTGAGTATAGGTGGATCATAGTTGGTAGATAAATAGATGATATGCAGAAAACAGAAACACCTGTAGATGATAGATCTAAAAAGACACAAACTGATGATATAGGAAGATAGATGATAGCTAGATAATAGGTAGATAGATAACAGGTAAACAGATGGATAGGTGTTATATGATAGATAAGAGATATAGACAGATGATAGATAGGTGATGGGCAGGCAGCAGATGGGAAGCAGTAAGTAGAATGATCAATAAGTGGACATAACACCTGCATTTAAAACAGCAGAGTTACATCAAGAAGATTACTAGAGAAGGACAGTACATGTTCATCCTTTCAAAGATAAGTTCAAAATAAAGTTCGTTAAAAAGAAGAAAGCTCCCATTATTACCGAACAGCACATTCTATAGCTTCCTTGCTGTCACTGGTGTTTAGGGCCATAAAGGCAGGCAGCACAGAGGTGGGACGTGGCCTGCACCTAGTCCACGCTGAGGACTTGGGTGTAGGTCTCCAGGGAAGGTGTGGAGTGCACAGGCCTCTCCCTACCTCTTAAGTGGGTCTTTGCTGCAAGGAGGGAACTGCATCCAGGCCTGAACCGAGGAAGCCCTCTCCCAGCTCCAGGACCTAGGATGACTTCCTGGAAGAGGAAGCCCCAGTGTGACACCCCACAGCAGACCCCTGGGGACAAAGGAGAGGCCTTTCTCACAGGACTCTGGAAACACAACCCTGTTCCTCTCCATGTGCTGGTTTTGAAGTGGGGTGGTGTGAATCTTCTCCCTGCCTCCTCCTGAGGCTGTCGTTTGTCCTGTGACATAGCTGTCTGTGTGGTGTCTTGGGTCAATGATTATAAAATCTACATCCATTAATACCCCTCACTGGACTTGAAACTCGGGCCTGAAATCAAGCAAGAAGCTTCATTTTCTCCATGTTATTGAGGTTAGAAGTTTATTTAAGAAGCCTGCCACCCTGTACATTAATAAAACAGGGCTGCCTCGGGCTCTACGGCCGGATTTTATTCACTCTTGCATCCATACACACTCATCTCCTAGACCGCGCTGGCGAGAAACCTCCCACCCATTGTCAGCTCCACACAGCCCACGCTGCTCTCTGCCCAAGTGCCTGGGGTGTGGGATCCCGTGCTACTCATTGAGTTTTGGTTAGGGCTGGAGCCCGGGACTAGGACCAGCTGGCTGACACAGCTGCCCCCTATGGACAGCGGCAGCCTGGCCCCTTTCCTCTCACCTGGACAGCTCCTGGCTACACAGATGTTTTCTTGCTGCAGGGCGTTATTAAGAACAGGGTGATAGAACAAAAGAACAGGGAGGTGGAAACGCACCTCTGCGCATGGTTCTCTTTCCTGGGACCTCTTGGGGGCAGGGGATCAGTTATGAGGGTGCCCCTCTCGCCCAAGAATGACAATTTGTCACGCACAGGCACGTGCACACACGTGCTCCGTGGAGCTCGATATTTGGAGTTAGCGTGGGCTCCTGCCCCTCTTTCGTGGGAGCTTGCAGATCTGCCTCCGCAGGAGCCTGTGTGTATAAGTGAGAAGGAAAGGCAAAGCTGAATTTATTCTCCAGAAGTCGCGGGTGAAGGCAAGACGCGGCACAGTGGGCTGCAGCGCGCTGATGGCTACCTTGTAAGAAGCTCCTTGCTTCTGTACTTGGAGGGTGTGTACGTCCAGCTCCGTGCACTAGTGCAGGGCTGAGACGCTGGAAACAGGCAAATGTGGGCCCAGCAGGGTTTGTGCCGCAGCTCTGCCTCCCCAGCCTGCGTCTGAATGTGCAGGCCCATGGTGCAGAGTCGGGCCATTTCCGGGTGGAGCCTGGGTTCCGGGTTGTTGAGATCCACTTCACACTAGCGCACGGCCTTGAAGGAAACGTGAACCTGAACTTGTGGACAGGACCTTGAGAGTACCCCAACGTGTCCTTTGGGATGGGCTCCACTCCGGCTGAAACTTCCAGGTCCTCAGGCTTCGTCCTGGGACACTGCGTGCAGGGCGACAGGTCCCAGCAGGAGAGGCTGAGATAAAGGAGGGTGAAAGGCTGCGAGGAGAGTGGACGGGAGAGCTCACCTGCCCGCGCAACACTGGTGGAGGAGCCAGCAGCCGGAGCCTGGCGACGTGGCAGCCCCGTGTCGGCTGCAGCTCTGCTGAACCCTCCATGTACTTGACCCCTGCTTGGATTTCAGGACCCAACTCTCAATGCAAATGTGTGGCAACGTGAACATCAGCACATTCCTGGGGATTTTATTTCACAAAAGCCTTTTGCAGCTACACCAACGCAAAACTACCTGGAAGCACTACTTCTCTTATTCTATGTAATTTGGTTTCCTTTCCTAAAAGCGATACAACTACTTTTTCCCTGTAATTTTATTTAAGATAAAAATCCTTTCTGGTTTGCAAGAACATATGCCACAAGTCAAAGGTATTTGAAAATAGAGATTTAAAATGGAAACACGTTACAGTTCAGACAGAAATAACCCTGCAGGTCTCATGTGTCCACGAGAGGTGGCTGGGTGGTGGGGTGCCACTCGTGTTGGGGGTTCACAGGCGATGAGTGCATAGCTGAGCATGTGGTGCTCTGGAGGGGTCTCGGGGACCATGGCCTGGAGCTCCTGTCCTGGCTCCCTTGCTTGCTCTGCCTCCTGCCAGCCACGAGGTCAGTGCTGTTGCGTCATGACACCTTTCTGGTGCGCCACTTCCGCCTTGCACAGCCACCCCGGCTCGGAACCCCAAATCATGAGCTAAATCAACCTCTCCTTTAGGTTGTTGACTTGGGGTATTTTTGTCCCAACAATGAGAAAGATGGTGAATACAAACATGATATGACCTTGATGCGAAGGGTCCCAGTACCTCTTGACCATTAGATGTGAAGTAGCTATGAAAAAGCAAGACAAGGGGGAGGGAGAGCTTGGAATTCCATGAGCACCATTGTGCATTTCATCCACGCAGCCCACCACTGCATCCGCTCTCACAGCTCTGCAGAAAGGGTGAGCTTTGTTCTCTGGACTGAGCATATCACCTTTGGGCATCACAAGGACAGAGAACCCCCAGAGTGTCCCCAAGTCAGGCCTCTCCTGGGATCCTCTCCTGACCTCTGGTATGATGGACTCAAACCCTACCACAGGACTGTCCTCCATCCTTGGGCATAGAAACACAGAAGCACAAAGCACAGGTGAGCACAATCGCCATCCTAATTCACTAAGATTTGTTAGTGTCTAAAAGACGAGAAGAGCTAGCCCTTTCCAGCCTGCTGAGCAGAAACCTGACCCACTGCTGAACCTCTGCAGCAAGGCCTCATGGCTGTCACCATGTGCCACTTCTCATTAATTTCCCAGGGACAATTCTCCCTGCATTGGTCACAAGGGCGAGGTGCATGGATACTGCCCATTAATAAGAGCCTCTGAGAGCCAACACCCTTCAGCGACTTCTCTAATGAAGCAGAATAAAGGTACGGCATAAGCATCCTGAGACAAGGAAGAAGATTCAACCATAACTTGGGTGGAATTGAAAAATACCATTTTTATCATAAGTCATTTACTTTTCTAGAGCCCTATAGATCTACTTAAAAACCACAACGAAAATGAGATCTGGTCTTTGTCAATAAAATATAGCCCTCAGGAATTTTCCATGGCTGCTTCAAACAAAGCATGTGTTGGACGTGGCCCGTCTACTTAGAGCTTTTGAGAGCCAGGGCCGCCCAGGCTTTGCTCTCGGGCTGCGCTCCCATGCGGTTTCCGTGACTCTGGTCGCTGAGTCAAGGCCCCCAGACACCTGCCTACTCACAACCTCAGGATGTGACCTTGTTTGGTGGTGAGGCCCACTGGGTTCGAGTGGGCGCTTAACCCACGACTGGGGCCCTTTTCAGAAGATACTGAGCCACAGAAGGAAACACAGAACGGCACGTGAAGGTGGTGCCAAGACTGGAGGGAGACAGCGGCAAGCTGAGGACGGCAAGGGTGGCCCAGGCGTGACCCCAGAGCCAGGGAGCAGTGCAGGATGAGGGCTGCTCCGCCTGCGGGAGCGGTGAATGCTGCTGCCACTCTGCGATCGGACTTCCCGCAGTCTGTGAAAGACAGCAAGTCATCCATCCTGCCGCAACTTGTTACGCGGCTCTAGGAAGCTAAGCCCAGCTATGTTCTCATGTGCATCATGAATATCATAACTAGCACGCTATACTTTGTGTGTGGAATCTTTCCTGATCCGCAGAAGCCCAGACAGGACATGTGTCATCACAGTCCCAGAGTCAGAGGAAGAAACGGAGACTGATGCAGCCGCGGCTGCCTGCAGATGGGAGAGCGGGACTTGAACCCAGATCTCTCTCTAAGACCAAGTATGCTTCTAGTGAACCCTGCAGACAACGTAAGACAGGATCAGAGGCTTCCGTTCAAAAGCAAAACCCTACCTGACCTGGGGTAGACAAGCGCAGCTGCGCCTCCTGCGCCTTCTGCTCCTCTGCTGCGATGCTCGCTGTCACAACTGAAGGACTCCGTGTGGACCTGCACTGTCCCCCTGCCTCTCTGCATTTCACGAACCACCATGGCGGACATGCTAGCCAACTTCCCAACAGGAGTTTCTTTCGCACTCAGCTGCGTCCCAGGTGGAGTGGCTCCTGCTCCCCAGGCGGGAATCGCTGCCTTGACAGACCCTCTCCCGGCAGATGGCCGAGCCAGTTCCGCAGCGCACAGAGGTCGCCTCTGCACTCATCATTCTCAGCGCCGCTGCAGCACACACTTGGAGCTCCGTGCACAGGCCCGGCAGTGCCCCTGAGGCCCTGTGGCTGCCACTCCCAGAACTGGTGCTTTGCTGACCTTGAAGTCCCCTCACGTGTCTCTCTCTGGCAGCCACTCACCATCACTTCAGCTGAAAGCAGCCTCGAAAGAAGTAGGAGGGGGCCAGGGAGATGGCTCGGCAGCATGAGCGCCTGCCTGGAAAGTGCGAGGTCATGAGTTCGATCCCCAGTACCAAAACAAAGAAAAAAAGAAAGAAAGAAAGAAAGAGGAGGAGGAAGCATTTAGCCAGCATCACAAGCCACTAACTGGGCACCTGTTGTGTAAAAACTGGATCATAGACCAGGACTGTCGATATTGGCCTAGATAACCATACGATAAAGGTGGAAATAAAATCCATGCAAAGGAAAGCAATGGGGGCTGAGAGGTAGCTTGGCGGTCTAAGAGCCTGTTGGGCAAGCTGAACGACCCGAGTTCTTCCCCAGTACTGCATTCCGTGCCACCGTACCAGCCACCGAAACCAGGCACAGTGGCACCCTCCTGTAACCCCAGCACTGGGGAGGCTGAGACAGGAGGGTCACTAGCCTGAGCTGTGTAGTGAGACCCTGCACCAAATAAATAAATAACTAAAAAAAAATTAAAAAGATAAAAGAAAAGCAACGAAGCAGCCAGGAATATAGCTCAGCCGCACAGCATAAGCCTGGAAAGCACAAGGTCGTGAGTTCCATTCCCAATACCAAGGGAAACAAAAAACCAATGGTTGTTTTGAGGGAGTTGGCAGTGATTGAGGGTGACTGTTGGAGGGGCGCGGGCCCAGGAGCCAGGAGAGGAGGGAGTGAGGCTGGAGGGGGGGGGAGCCCAGTCCTCCTGCAGTGAGGAGACCCGGGCCCTGAGGCACTGAACGGCACATCGCACCCCTGCGAGCCGCAGTCGAGCTGAGTCTGCCCTGCGGCCTCTGGGCCCATCCCCAAGGCCCTGCGGAGGACGGCGCTTGCGTATGCGCAAGTCCGCTCAGCGGCTCCGAATCCAGACAACAGCGCTGGCGCAGCAAAGAGTAAACGAGGCCGGGTGATGGGAAAGCAAATGCGCCTGCGCTGAGAGATGCGGAGCCTACGGAGGGGCAGATACAGCAGCAAAACCGTCTCGTGATGGCCAGAGCGCGCCAAGCAGTGAGGACGCCGAGGGCCCCTGAGGGGCATCTGGTTGAGCCACAGGGAACTTCGCAACCCACCGCAAGCGCAGGCCTGTTCTCAGGAAGCCTTCCTCCTGGCCGCACGCCACAAGGGGAGCACACAGAGGCCAGCGCTAGGGACGACCGAGGCGTCCCCAGCCTCCACTGCGTCGTGACCTTCCCTTCTGCAGATGAATCTCCACATGCGCAGGACCACAAGCCTCCTCCCGTGTTCGCGGGGGACGAGGGGGAGTCCTTAGCGACCATCAGCTCTATCATCTGGGAGACGCCGGCAATTTCTGCCCACAGCCAGGCCCAGGTGGCCCTGACACGGTGCTCAGGGCACGCAGAGAACCCACGCCGCAGGGCGCAGGGCGTTTCCCACCCCTGCTGCACCCCCTGGCAGCCAGCTGAGCTGTCTCTGTGAGCCAGGCGCCTTTGCAAACCCCCAGAAGCGTGAGTGAGACACTGCCACAATAAAGCCACCAGTGCGGCAGCTCAAGTGTACTCCACACAGAAAGGCAGACTCAGCCTCACAGTTCTCAGTCAGAGAGACCGAAGAGGGACCAAGCCTTCAGGGCCATGTCCTGCCCTTTCACTGTCCCCAGGGTGCTTGGGGGCGGGGGAGATGACCCTGTCCTGAGCCCCAAAGAAGTCACCCAGCACTGCCTGGGTGACCTGAGCCCTGCAAGGGTGGGGGGCACTAGCTATGTGGGCTGAGTCGTGCAAGGACTCCTGCCCCTTGGAGCCGAGGTGTGCTCAAAACTCCCCTAGATTTGAGGCCAGAATCCCAGCAACTACCGAAGGTCACCATCCCCAGTGCAGGGCCAGTGGTTGTGATCTGAGTTCAGTCTGATGCCAGCTCACCCACACACAGGCTTGGGTCAGCCTGGGACCCCCACCCACCATGCCCTGGCCTTCCCAAGTGCTATCTTGGATTGCAGGGCAGCGTGGCCGTGGCTCCAGGGAGCCGAAGTCAGAGGTGGGGCTCAGACATTACACACCCAGGAAGAGGGCATGCCGGAGACTGGCCAGGAAAAGCCTCGTACCTGGAGTTGGAGGCCTATCAAGTGCCCTGCAGGTGTCTGCACTGGCAGACGGACATACAGGCCCCTCAAGGCAGGCCGCGGGATGGGAGAGGCCCAGGGTGCATGCCCAGGGCTGAAGCATGGCTGGTACTGTGAGCACCCCTGGGGGTCACAGCCCACATGCAGCTCAGCTCTGACCTAGGGGAAGGCACAGGACCCAGGGCCTGGAGAAGCGCACGATGCAGACCCAGCTGTAGCCACCCCTCTGAGGCCTCCCAAGTGGGTAGGCACAGAGCACAGGGCCACTGCAGGCTGGCTGGTGTGGCCAGCATCACCCCAGGTCACCAGCTTAGCAGTCATGATGATCAGCAGGTGGCTCTAGAGGCAGGAGGCCCTGGAGGGCCAAGGGTGTGGGTGTTGGAGAGCCTCCAGGTCTTCCTGCAGCACCACCCAGAGGCTGAGAAGCCTCCCAGCTCAAGGCTGAGAACTGCCTCTTCTTCTTCTTCTTTCTTCTTCTTCTTCTTCTTCTTCTTCTTCTTCTTCTTCTTCTTCT
>NDGN011328377.1:0-12326 GCA_002564285.1 Tympanoctomys barrerae
CCTGTAATCCCAGCTCTTGGGAGGCTGTAAACAGGCAGATCACTGCAAGTCCGATCTAGTAGTAAGACCCTGAACACCCTGGAGACCCCTCCTTAAAATACAAAAAAAGAAAGAAAGAAAAGAAAAAACAAATACACGTGGAATGAATGAATGGATGAAGCCCAGGATCTGCCTTAAGTATGATCATACCCTGAAACTTCCTGTCAGGCATAGACCGATAGGGAGCAGGTAGGTAGGGAGCATCGAAGCAGGAGACTAACCCAAAGGAGGATATAGAAACTGGCCTTGGCCACTGTCCCTCAGCTGAGAGAAACAATTGTTAGCATAGCCGTTCCCTGACCTCTGTCTATCCCAGGAGGGAGTACACCGGCAACTCCAAGACAAGTTTGAGGGTCTGTCCAAGTGTTTCCTGGATAGTCCCATCATCAGAAGTAACAGCTAACAGTGGAGTTACGTCACACGTGGTATTGTGCTACACGTTTTACTACATGGTCCAACCGAATTCATATTGCCCTCACTTTACAGATGTAGAGACAAATAGTCCTAAAGGTCAAGCCCCTTGCTTGAGGCCCACAGTGCTCTTTAACAGTGACAGCAAGCCAACAAATATTCTATCTTTTAAATAATCTTTATGGGCTGCACCCTGATAAACAACATCCTCAGCCAGGAGCAAACTTCATAGTTAAAATTAGATATAAAAAGCCAGCAAAGGGCTCTGGGATTAGCGCCCTTCT
Source organism: Tympanoctomys barrerae (assembly GCA_002564285.1). Classification (NCBI taxonomy): domain Eukaryota; kingdom Metazoa; phylum Chordata; class Mammalia; order Rodentia; family Octodontidae; genus Tympanoctomys; species Tympanoctomys barrerae. The sequence goes on from NDGN011328377.1 coordinate 735, forward strand.
CCCAGGCATCTTTTGGGCCACCACTGGGCTGAGTTGATCAAATGCTGCAAGAACAAAAATACTCCACCTCACTTTCTCTTACTTTCACAAGGATAATAGCGCTTCCTGCTCTTAAAGAGAATTTATTGCACGCATTTCTTTTGCAAGACAAGTCCCAGAGGCCAGGGAGGCCTTTCCAGCTGGCAGGAGCAACAGTGTTTCTGACTAATTGAAAAAAAAAAAAAANGATCCTGCTCCCCCCCCCAGAACTGTATCTCAGAGACCAGGCACTTGGCCCCCGGCAAAGGCCCCCCACCCTCTGCCCTGCCACCTCCCAGCATGGAGAGGACCTGCTGTGGGCTACAAAGGTGTCTCAGAACCACAGGAGCTGGCCCAAGGCAGGCTCTGGGATTCGCCCGTTTAATCTCAGGTTTGTGAGTGTTCTGCACGTTGCTCCAACACATGCCATAGAAAAAATGTTACTTTAAACATCTGGATAATACCTCTGCTCCTCCAGGAAGGCCTTTGCTGTATCCTATGTTTCAGCCCCAGCATAACCTGGCCAGCACCCCCACATCACCCTTGTTGGGGTGGGGGGGCTGCCATTCATAAAAGCAAGGGTGGAGCTGCAAAGTTTCATCCTCACTCACTGCCATTTGCCAGGCGAGTGGAAGGGGGTTTTACTGGACACCAGTTTTAGGGGACACCCCCTTGCTGGCAGCAGAGGCTATTTTCACCTCTCTCCCCTAGTCCTGAGTTGAGGCATCAGTGAGGGGTCCCCGTGGAGCTCAAAAAGGCCTCGTTCTCCCCTCTAGGCCCCTGCTACTTGGTCACCAGGCCCTACAAAGGAGCTGGCAACTCCATGGAGGCTTCCATGTCAGGGTGCTAGGTTCACCTGACACCCTGACCTCTGACCCCACTCATCTCTGGGGCCTCCCCACCCCCTGCCCCAGGGGTCTCAGGAAAGGTCAATCACATCTACAGAACATAAGCCCCACAGTGTGAACAGAAGACAATCCTCAGGCTAAGGGAGAAAGGAACAAATCACTTGCCCAGAGTCAGTGGCAAAGCCTGAACCTCTTGGAAAAACTGGCTGTACCTCCGCTAACAGCCACTTTCTGTGTCACTGCACCTGCATCCTGCGACACAAGCTCCCTGGGGATGCGCTAGCCCCTGGCACTGCCCAAGCTGGGAGCCAGGCCTCCTGGGCGCATTGAGCGCCTGCCGATCTTACTCAGCACCCGCAGCTCGGGGTCCCAGGCTGCCCAGGCTGACTCCTGAGGACAAGGACTTCCTGCAAGCACGTTTCTGTCCTTGCCATGGCCTGTCTGGGGAAACCCCCAAGCCTGCCTCGCTCTTCCTCTTTCTTCCCTACCCCAGACTGGAGGAAGACAAAGCCTGCAGCACCAACCACAGGGCTGGCCCCTAGCTCTTCTAGAAGTGTCCCTCAGGTCCCGGGCAGGCCAAGTCAGCACCTATGGAAGAAGTTCAGGGAAGAGGGGAGGAGGAGGTGTCAGCCCACTCCTGCCTTTGCTGAGGTCCCTGGAGACCCCTTCCCCCTCAATCCTGCCACAGCTTCTGGCAACAACACACCAGGAAACCCTCTTTGGCAAATGGAAGATCTGAGCTTTAACCCCAGCCTCAGTAGGAGGGATTTTACAACAGTACAGTGCGGGGCCTTTTTCCAGACCACTTCAGTCAAAATACCCAGGGGTGGGATTAGGTGCAAGTCTGCTCTTAGGCTGTAGAAAAATCCTTTCCAACTGAGTTCTCAGAGGTGAGTCCCACCAGGGGCTAAGAACTAAACTAGGAAAGGCTACTTTATCTGATGAGACAGGCCTGGCCAGAAACCCAGCTGTAGGAAAATTTACATGATTAAAGCAGCTAGGAGGGCTGGGACAAACCCTTCCCCTTCCTGAGGATTTAAGGGCCAGGGGATGGAACTGCAAGGGCAGGCAAAGATCTGGCTCAGTTCCCCTCTTCCTTTCATGGCCCAAGCGGATTCTGGGATGAACTTCAGACTTTATCTCCTTCCATCAAAAATCCCGACCCAGCCACTGAGGTTTTCGGGTCTGTCCCTGCAGCCCTCAGCTTTAAGGCCTGCCAGGCCCCCTGCCAGTGAGGGAGGGCCTGCCCACTGGGGAAGAACCAGATCGGAAACACTGTCCAGGGTCCTGACTTCTGGTCAGCACTGTCTCCAGTCCTGGATGTCTCCTTTGGTAACAAGGGCATCCTGATTTATACCCTTGGCGGCTACTGAGAGGAACAGCCTGACACAGCACCAAAGGGCAGCCCTGTCTGGCTCACCTGAACCCAGTCCCAGCCATTGCAGCTGGGTTCACTAGACACCCACTGAGCGCCCCCCAAATCTGCCCCATACCTGTCCACCTGCGGAGATGAAGGGGCCAGGAACCCTGCATCCCACCAGTCTACAGGCACCAGAGGATTTTCTGCACCACACAGATGCTCCGCGAGCGTGCCAGACAGAACGCCACGTGAGACCGTCCAACAGCCACTCCATAAGGCTCCACACACAAGGGGCTCCCAGAACCCTTTTGCTAGGATGCCCAAAGCCCTTGGCCCCCAGGCCTGGTAAGCCTGGCTCACCCCTTCCAGCTCATTCACAGAAAGAGAAGGGAGTAGCCTGGTGAGCAGATTTAGTGCAAACATTCTCTGCAGCCAAGTCCTTGCTTTCCTCTCCGCCCTCTCATGAGCCAAATAATTTGGAAGCTTTCATTGACGGCGCCTCCTCTGTCCCGCGATAACTCAGGATTTATGGCAGCCACGGCTCAACCTTCTCACTTAGGGGAAGAGGGAAACCTCACAGGCTGCTCTCCAGGCTGCTATGAGAGGGAGGAAAGTCTTGTCCTTGGCCAACGTTCAAGGCTGGGAGGATGCCTCAGCCCTCCTGGAAGCTGGGAGGGGGAGGCACCTCCCACTCAGACCCCACAGCCACCTGCAAGAGGCTGCTGGCCTGGGTCCTGGGGCTGTTCCTAGCTCGACCCCAGCAGGCCCCTTACCAGACTTGGAGTCTATTTTTAGGTACAAAGGCTCTGGGCTGGAAAACCCAAGAGGCAGGGGGATTTTCTTCCCCATGCAAATTGCTCTTGCTTCTCAGCCTTTGCTGGCACCTGCTTCCTCCCAGCCAAGCCAGATCCTGGGGTAGATGGCAGCTGGGCCCCAAGAGGCAGCCCTCCTCTCACCTGAGCTTGGAGAAGGGCTGGGAAGAGAGGAGCTTGGGATCAGCCTGGGTCCGGGAAGCGGGGAGGGTCAACAGAAGGGTCTCCACCCCACTCCAACCTGACCAGAGACAAGGAGAAAGTCTAAGGAGTAGGTCCCTCCTGTCCCAAATGGGTGTGATACTTCTAGTCTGGGGGCTAGGAAGGTACAGACAGGTGGCCACACTTGACTACTGAAACCATGAGGGATGGGGAAATAAAGCTGCAGCAACTGGGGACCCTGTGGGTCTCAAGGCCAGGAGGGCACCTCACTTGCCTTTGGCACATTCCATTCCCTTCTCCTGTGGGGAAGAGGGACGGTAAGAGCCTCCCCTCCCTAAAAGTGTCCCCACAGACCTCACCATTCATCTTTACCCCTCCCCCAAGGGACAAGGAAAGGGTACCAGGTAGGGGAATGGGGAACAGGGCTCTCAAAGGACCGGGCCCCACCTCTGAAGATGAAAGACTCAGGACTAGGCCACTCTGGGAGGTGCAGTCCTTTTTCAAATGCAAAGCTCTCCAGAAGCCCTCCCAAGGGCTAGCTAAATACTGGTACCGGGCTGGCTTCCAAGGGTGGGGTGGGGGGGGGGACAAGAAAGACAGGAATAGCTTGGAAAGAAACACCTTCCCCCAACCTAAACCAAGAGTTCTCGAAACTCCAGCCTTCCCTACCCCAAGATTTCCAAGGTCTTAAGAGACATGACCTTAAGACTCAAAGTTTCCTTAATCTACGGAGAGATCTCAGGAGTTCTGTTAATAATTAAAAGTACCCTTTAATGATTGAAAAGACATGAAAAGGGCTGGCATGATGGCCCACACCTGTCACCCCAGCACTTGGAAGGCTGAGGCAGGAGGTTTGCTGTGTGTTCAAGGCCAGCCTGGGTTCCATAAGTGCGCTCAGAACAAGCCTGTACTACTACCTTAGCCTTCACCCTTTTTCTCCTCAGTCGGCTCAAGCTCCCTCTGCAGAGCCAGTTTCTCCTTCTCGCTTTACTTTTACTTTCTTGAATTAATTTTGCCACTGCTTAAAGAAACATTTAAAACTTTTTACAACAACAAAAAGCAGTGCCCAGCCAATGTGTAGACTCTCCCAGGTTGCAGAGCAATGCTGGAAACCCACACCTGCAAGGCCCTGTGGTCCAACCTGGGCCGAAGGCCTCTTCGGTGCAGGGGCACCGGCATCGCAGGCCGAGGGCAGACAAGCAGGCCCCAGGATGCAGCCTTCCCAGGGCTTCTGGAGGCAGGGCCCTGGTGTAAGTCTGCCTACTAATCCTCTGTCCCACAGCTCCATAAGCCCCCAACACCCCCATCTGTGGGAGACACCGCAGACCAAAGGAGGAAGGCATTAACAATGCACACCCGCTCGTGATCCCACCATAAGAGTGTTACTATGGGGGTGGCTCGGCGGCCCCCATCCTTCAGCCTGACTCCAGCTGGAGAGCAGTGTTTCTCTCCTCAGATGTATAGGAAGAGCTTGAGGACAACCTAAGAGGAAGTTCAGGTGAAAGGGCCTCATTTGTTCCATGGAGCCACCCTGGCCTCCCTGTTCACCCTGAGCCATGCACCTGTGACAGCACTTCACTGCCCCAGCCCCAACAACCCCCACCCAGGCTTCTAAGAACCTCGCTGCTCATCACTACCCACCTCTGAGGGCTTCTTTTCTTTCTGCCGGGGCCAGCCCGCCTTGGTGCTGCTCGGCAGTTTGGGACATCTTGACACTGGCGTAGGTGTGGCATGACCTGCAGAGAGAAGGGCCCGTGAGGGGTCCTGGAGGGCTAGCCACGCCCCCAGTGACCAGGAGAGACCTCTGTCCCCGCTCTGGGTCTCAGCCTCTGCACTCATCCATCCGAAAGGCTCTGGGAGGCAGGTGCCTCACTGTGCGACCCCAGCCAAGTGGTCCCGGACTTCCTGGGGCTTCGCTTCCTGCTTCAGTGAAGGGGTGCTGAGCAAGCGCTGGGTGCCTTCTCCCAGCCTCAACTTAGGTACAGCGCAATCCTCCAGGCAAAACAGGGCAGCGGGAAGCTGCTGAAGCAGACGCGGAGACCCCCAAGCATATGAGACCTGACTCTGCCCCTTACTAGCTGGCTGGTGCCTTAGGCAAACGATCTCATCTCTGAGCCTTAGTTTGCTCCTCTATAAAGCAGGGCTGTGATGGTTTGTACAAGTGTCCTCCAAAGGCCCATACACCGGAGATGTGGTCCCCAGGGTGGTGTTACTGGGACACCCTATACACCTTTGGAATGTTGGGCCTTAGGAAAGAAACCTATGTTATTAGGACTAATCACTCATGGACTGAAATCTCCCCCAACTGTGGGCTAAACAGACTTCCCTTTGATAAACCAGCCTCCTCAAGCCTTTGGGCACAGAGAGGTGAAGCTAACGCAGAGGCGCAGAGGCACAGAGATGAACTGTCTTCCGTGGACTGACTGAATGGCATCATGCCCTTGAGCGTAGTCCCTGCCACAAAGGGATTCCTCAGTAAGCATTAGTGGTCCCAAGGCCTAAGGCCCTTGCTAGACTGCAGGCCCTCTGGTCCTATGAGTCAATAAAACATCAAGAAGGGTCACAGACAGACCCCACTGCTTTGGGTAAACAAGAGTAGCAGTCACAGGGCACAGTGGGGGCTTGGAGGAGGAAGTGGCCCCTGCCTGGCTCAGGGCCCAGATGCCCATTTGTGCATGTGCTCCTCGAAGGGCTCCTTCGCAGGCACTGAGGCTGTGGTTCTTGGTTCTACCGAGCTGGGCCGTAAGCAATGCTCGTAGCCACTCAAGGTAGATGCTGTGATCTCCGTATGGGGAGGCCAAGCTGGCTACCACAGCCAGACCCAAAGGACAGTGAATGAAACCCAGGTGCAGGGAAGGGGCTGGGCCCTCACCAGCCACGCTATCACACTGAGGCTTTCAGGGGGCCAAGGAACTCTGCAAACCAGGAGGGGCTTCACAGACCCCACTAACGCCACCCTGGTTCATCACGTGTGAACAGACGGCACGAGGCTCCGGGCCCGGCCTCCGCGGCAGCACAGCTGCATAGTCGGCTACCCACAGTGGATGGAACCACTCACTCCAACGGGCACCCGCAGGCCTTGCTTCCCAGGCCGTCCGAGAAGAGCTGCTGGATGGCAGCTCTCGCCTCACACCAACCTCCCCACCTTCTCTGCTTCCACCTTCCAGGGGCTCCTTCTGGAAGCCCCATTTTCTCCTTGACCATATGCCTTGGCTCCTCCCACCCGGTGGCCGCCGGACACAGCTGCTCCACCTCTGTGAGGTAGGTCTCTGCCTCCAAGAGCTCATGGAGTGTGGGCTTCTTCAGCAGTTTCTTCACTCAACATTTACCCAGCACCTACTATATGCCAGATTGCAGCTGCAGATACAGCAGCCGAGAGGACTTGAGCCCTCTTATCAAGCTGTGTCCCATTGGCTGGAGAAGGGTATTTATCGGATAATTATAGTCAAGAGCAAAAAGCTTTAGATGACATTAAAGACTTCCTAAAAGGGTCCTGACCCTGCGGGAAGGCCAAAAAGGGCCTTTTTTCTTCCACTAGCCAGAAGTGCTACCTGCAAAGGCCCTGAGGGCAGCAGAGCTATTCCAACCACAGCAAAATGCTTACGGCTGAGACCTAAAAGGTAAGAGAAGTAAAATGAAAGGGACAGAAAGACCCTGCAGGCCACAGGCAGGGTGCGGAACTAGATGAAGAGCAGAGCGCCCCACTCCGATCTCTGTTGTATCACTATACCCCTTGGCTGAGCTGAGACCATAGGGCAGCCCCTTCCTACCCAGGCCTCACACACTTTCCCTGCAGGAGCCCCAGACGGGAAGCCTTACTGTCACTGGTGTCAGAGTTGTCACTGCTGATGGAGTATTTTCGCCTCTTCTCTTCCATCTGCAACAAAAGGCAGAGACGTTTGTTACACTCGTGGACAGCTTGGGAAGTCCTCAGCCTGTCAGAACACCAAGCCGTCATCCAGCACCCCACACCCACGCCCCTGCAGAGGAGGAAGAGAAGACCCATCCCGACTCGCCTTCTCCTCCACCGGCCCTGCGTGCTCCGCACCCACCCACAGCGGAGGGACTGAGACCGAGGCTGCATCCCCATCTCCAGAGCCAGAGCCCTCAGATGAGAGGTCTGGCCAAAGACGACCCCAAAACCTGGTCCCAGCAGAAAACCCATTCCCAGGTCAGGCACCTCCTGAGTGTCCTGCACAGAGAGCAGGGGAGGAGGGGAGAAGAAGGAACAAGACTGACCCTTCTAGGAGGTCCGTGCCTCCCCATAAGGGACAAGCCAGCACTGAGGGCACTGTGCAAATGGTGGCCGGCTGCGGTGGGTGCCTGAGACAGTATCAGACCGAGGGTGACCGACTCAGGGTGACTGGCCTGGGGTTGGCCACTGGCGCCCCACCCTCATTGTTTTTCTCCAGACAAAAGTGCAAACCAACTTCATCTCAGATGGAAAAGCCCCCGCAACACGGACCTCACACAGAACCCACCCCTTCTTTACCCATACTGTCTTGCGCCCCAAATAACCCAGTGAACTGTGAGCCACCCACCCCACTCAGAGGCAGCTCAGTGCCTTGCCTTTCTCGTAACTGGCTGCAATAAGATTTGAACTTTGGGGCGAAGGCTAATCCCCGAGCCCAGGCTGGGCGGTCTTTGTACAAACCATTAGCTCCAGCCTGTTAGAAACCTTTCTGTTCGGGTACAATGCCAGTGAAGGGCCCCGGAGTTTACACAGCTAGGCGAGCGCTCTGCCACACTCAGCCTTTTTTAAGTTTTGAGACAGGGTCTCTGGAAATCACCCAGTTGCCCAGGCTAAGCATCCAATTTGTGCGAGGAGCTGGGGTTTCAGGAGGGCACCTCGGCACCCTGCTCTGTTGGAAGGCTTTCCCACCCACCCTTCTAGTCCTGCAGAGGCCCACTTGGCAGCCTATTTTAATCCCCTTGGGGGGCAGCTTGATAAGCTGCTCCGGGTCTCACAGCTGTTCTGGGGCCAGTGCTAAGGTGAGGATGGAGCCTGCTTAGGTCTCACCTGCCACCTAACACCCGCTACTGCCTGCTGCCCTTCCCGGTCTGTTTCTGCTGTCCCCTGCAGGGGACGCCTGCTCAGTAAGGCAGTGACCAGGACCACCCTCATGCCTTGCATCTGACCTCAGCCAGGAGCATCTCTCCACCCCAGTGGGCCAACAGAATGGCAGGAGCATCTCTGGGGTTGCTTGCTGCTGAGCTCCAAAGGGGGTAGTGTCCCCGTAGGGGGAGGGGCTGAGGGACACTTGGTGGCGCCAGCAGCACAGATGCCCAAGAGAAGGAGCGACAGCAGCTGCTTCTGCTAAGCACTCTTGCGGTGGTGGGTGGGGTTCTCTGCCACATTGGGACCTTGTGGAACCCACAAAACATCTCTTGGTGGCAGAAGGATGTGAAGGCTGCTTCCCCTTTACAGATGAGGAAGCTGCAGCTTGGAGGTTAAGTAACTGGCTGGTGTTTAGCTCAGGAGGCCACACTCGTGACCTCTGTGCAGCACACAGCAAGCAGCCCAATGCCCACAGCGATGCTCCCCGGTTTCCCAGGCCTCAGGGTCGAGCGTGTGAGAAAGGCCGGCTCTGGCCGAATGCTGCCCAGCCCTGTCACCCGTGCACAGGAGGCAGGGAGAGGCACTCTCCGTGGCCCCACCCTCTTCACCTACAAGCCTGAATGGTAATCACATTTCTCTTTCCAAAGAGATTGCACGTCCAAGCTAGGGTTCCCACAGCATTAAATGCAGAAGCTATGGGGCTGGTGTGGGGGTGCAATTCAGTAGAAAGGGATGTACTCAGCATGCACAAGGCCCTGGCTTCAGGGGAGTGGTGCAGGAGCTGGNGGGGGGGGGGTTGGGTTCAAATCCTTGCCTTATTGCTCACCAGGCCAAGGTCTTTGGCAAAGAACTACCTCCCAGGAGGTAAGCTGGATCTGGATTTTTATACCAATCTCTTGAATTTAAAACTACTGGCAACTGAGTCAGAGTTTTTCAAACACTTTCAGAGGGCCAAACTAAACACATTCATGGGCCAGAATCAGCTAGTAAGTCTAAATGCGAGCAGCATAGAGCCCGAGCACAGGGGCTGGTGCACAGAGGCTGGTGCTCCACGCAGGTGCTGTGAATACCACGGCAGCCTCAGGCTACCAGGGGCAGTTCTGCCGGCGGGCACCAGGAAGCATTTGGGCGGAAAGGGCAGTAAACCCGGGGAGGACCCCTGGAATGGACGCACTCGCTGTGCGGGCCCTTTGCACAAGGCCCAGACCCACGCCCTGCCCAAGCCAGGCACTGTCCAATCTACCTCCCACAGTGCCCAGGGGTCACTTCCCTGGGTCAGGGCTGCCCCCTAGGAGGCTGTAATTAGGGGAGCAGATTTGGCAAGGGGGGTGTTAACTGGAATCATACTCAGGCTTCCGAGGGAAGCCTCTTTCCTTTGAACCACACCCACTGCAAAGCCAGTGAGCACCCACAGTCTCCCCATGAAAAGCCCTTTGCCCGACAAGTCACCCTCCCACCCAGCCCAACAAAGAGGACTCCTTAGAAGGCCAAGGCCACGAAGGCAGGTGCCAATGCTTCACCTCGCGCACCTCCGCCGCTCCAATCCCTCCCAAGGCAAGATGCTCTGGGAGACATCAATGCCCCAGGGCACTTACTGTGCAGGGGACAGTCCTTCCTGAAGGAGACTCCAGGGAAGGCAGTGTCTCCCTTTCCTGCCCAGCATATGTACCTCTCCAGCCTCAAGGCATAGGATGAAGCCCCACTCCAGACTGCGGGCTGCTGAGAACTCCACGGGGCAGTAGCAGCACGCATGCTTGGTACCCACAGCCAGACGGGCATGTGCAGCTGCCTCTCCCTCCAAAACACGACCACTTTTTTCCACCTCTCAGATCATGCAGGTGCAAGCCCATCACATCTCTCACCTGGACTCCTTGTTCCTGTCCTAGCCTTCACTATTGCGCCCCCACAAACCAGGCTCCACGCAGCAGCCAATCTTCTTATTTTCGGTGGAGGTGCTGGAGACAGGAGAGTCTCACGCCTGCTAGGCAAGTGCTCTGCCACTGAGCTGCATCCTGACCCAGTAGTCTCCAAAGTGCAGAGATCAGATCTCACTACACACAGACTGAACATCTTTAAAAAGCTGCCTGCTGATCAAAGAACCACTCTCAAGCCCTGACCACAAGACCCTATGTAGTCTGGCCCATGCTTGCTTCGACAAGAGCATGGTGACCACAAGCCCCTTCCTTACCACTTTCCAGCCTCACTGGCCTCTTATTTCCTTAAGCAAGCCAAATTCTCTAGGGTTCAAGTCCTGGGCCTATAATGCTCCTCTACAAATGCTGGACTTTTCATCCTCCGGGTTTATGCTTAAGTGTTGCCTACACCAGTCTTGGCCCACCAACCTATATAAAGGATTTTCCACCATGCTACTCAAGGTCTGTGGAACATCCATCCCTGGAGTTTTCGGGCTACTTGTTGAATATCCTTCTCCTTGGGAGTGTTAAGGCAGTCTTTTCAGATCGCTGAGGCTGCCTTAGTAGCCCCTGCACCCAGGATAACAGGGATTTCTGGGACCACATGGCCCAGCTAGGCCACCTGCATTAGCAGGAGTGAACACGGCAGCCCAAGATCTGGCCCTGTTTCCAGAGCCCGCCTTCCCTGTCTTGACCTCGCACATTTTCCATGAGGCTTTATTTGGTGGGGCTCCTGGCTAGCGATCAATGTCAACTCAGTAATAGGGCAGCAATTTGGTGGCAAATGTTTTCCTGGCAGCCTGGCCATCAGTATTAGTGGGGGCCTTGGGTGTCGCCTTGGAACACCACTGCCCAGTGCCAGCCCCCTTTAAAGACCTCTCTGCAAATAAACTCAAACAAACACCCTGAGCTTCCATTAGCGCCCTTCCAGCTGACCCAGGGAACAGTGGGCCTTTCAGGTCTGCTACTGCCACGGTCCCCTGGGCAGTTAAATACCCCAACCTGGCCTCTGTTCTCTCCTCTCCAGGGGCCACCAGACCTAGCCTGGCTGCCACCACACACAGCAGGATTTCGTCCTCCTCCAAAAAAGGGGGGAAAAGGGCTTTCAAGCAGGCAATTTACCATTCCAGACACAATCTTTCAAATAGAAACAAAAACTCTCCCTGTCTGAGGCAGACCGCTAAGGCGTGTGTGTAATAAGATGCTAATACAATTTAATGATATTTCGGCTGGAAAACCTGTCCTCAGAGCCTCCTTGTGTCGGGAAGGCCAGACGCTCAGAAAACAAGAGCTGCACACTTTTAAACTGCTGGAAACGGGGGTCAGAGCCCCATTCTTTCCTATCTCTCATTAACTTTAATGCCTTCTCAGGGACAGTAATTGCAGTTACAAAAATGATTTTGTGCACAGGGCAGAGGGA
>NDGN011328382.1:0-10567 GCA_002564285.1 Tympanoctomys barrerae
CAGGCAAGCGGTCCCCCAGGAGGCTCGGCCGCTGAGCTGCTTGCCTTCCCCATCCTCTGAGTTTCCCACATGTGTCTCCTTTTCTCCTCCCATTTGATAATGGTGAATTTCACTGGACGTCACCAACAAAGCACATTTGCAAAATAAAATGAAAATAATCGCATTGAGCAGAAAGAAGGGCCTATCTGCCATGTCAGCTCTCCTTTGGCGGGACTGGCCCGGTGCCCACGGGCAACAGAGCTGAAGACTTCAGCTTTCATGACCCCCGCCTCCTGCCTCTACCTCCCCTTTTGTCATAGTCCATGTCTGTCCCAAATCACTGTTCATCTACTTTCTGACCAGCACTGGTGAGCTGAGTAGGCTTTGGAGAGTACTAATGAGGCTACGATTGTATATCTCGAGGGGCAGACTCGTTAGCTTGAATTTAATCCAATTCAAGAGGAAAAGTGTCTGCCCTGAGCCAGGCAGAGTATTAAGAAGTAAAATCAATAAGGCCCGGTGTCCTGGCGTCAGTGCCTCGTGACTTCCCGAGGTGACGCTATCATTAACACACAGACACGAGGTGCAGCAGGCTGGGGGTGCAACGTGGGGAGGGCACGGGAGGGGAACATCAGGGCTGCAGGCCCGGCTGGCGGTGTGCCCGGTGCGACCCTGGCCAGGTAGAGCTTGACGCCCACTCTTACAGTCAGTGTAACCAAGCAGCTGTGGCGGTCACCCTGCCACCTCCGCAGAGCGTGGTGCTGACAGGGGAGCACGGTGGGCTCTCAGGTCCTCTGACCTCATGGCCCTCCACTGTGGGAGGTCCACAAGCTGACCCCCATCCAGCGATCATGCGTGGGAAGTGCGAAGACACCAATGACTGAAATTACGCTTGGTATAATCTACCAAAGTCCCCAGGGCTTGGGTGAGTCCCATGCAGGCTTAAGCTCGAGCGCTCAGCCCGCCTAGACGCCAGCACCTCAGGGCGGCGCTCAGATTTCAGTAGTTCTGTTTGCACAGGAAGGATAATTCTAGCTCCTGGGCTAGACACGGTTGTGGAAGAAAGGGACAGGTGTGTGGCAGGCTTCACCTGTGCACGCCCCTCGCCCGGGGAAGCGTCTTCCTCACGTGCTGTGTCCGACTCTCTGTCCATTGTACTCATGAGTATTTAGTTCCAGCGCACCTACCACCTCGTAGATAGTGGGTGGTAGTTCAGAGTACTGCCAGAGCCCTGTCCTCAAACTGATTTGAATTCAAGTAAGAAAGCTTTGTGTTTTACACTCCATTTACTTTGAATACTTTATAGATAATGCAGGGGTTAATCTTTAGATTGCCCATAGAGAAAAAAGATTTCCAGGAAACAATAGCAATATAAATAAAATGGGATGAGGAATATCTTACCAACTTAATAAAGTGAGCTCTTTCCAGAGAAAATAGCCCTAAATTACATATAATTACAGTACTAAATGCAAATGAATTTATCCACTCCTCTTGGACTACGTTGGTCATTACTGTGGATTATACGTCAGTCATTAGTTTTTATTATAAAAATGTAGAAAGAACTGAATGGATTTGCATTAAAAACAATCTCAGAAGCACTATAAGCAATGAAGAGTGCCCGCCGCAGCGGTAAGCATGAGCCTCCGCAGGGGCTTCCCACATGCCAGGCTGCTGCGGGCTGTCCCGGCGGAGGCGCCTTGATGCGTTTCCCAGAGGGGTCCCCTCCTCTGCATGCGGACCCGCTTGGGTTCCACTGTCACAAGAAACAGTGGATGCGGTTGGCGAATGAACGTAGCCCTTGCGCGCCTCGTGCCCGCCACACTCTGCCACCCCGAGGACAGATCCCTGCCAGTCGGATGGATCCACCTCGAGCGAGCGAGCGTCTGCCCTGAGCCAGGGTGCCCGCCACCCCGAGGGGCCTTTCCGAGCTCCCTGCCTTCCCAACCATGACCTACAGGGCGGGTCTCCTCCAAGGTGCTCCCTGCTGACCTCTGGAGGGCGCCACTTGGCGAGGGCTCAGGGACGAGCCGCGGCAGCCACAGGAAGAGGGGGCTCCTGCCTTCTGCCCTGTGTTGTCCTCTGCACCAGTGGCACAAAGCTAAGCGGGGAACAGCAGGGGATTGCCGAGCCCCCTCCCCACCAGGTGACAGCGTCCTGCTTCGCAGTGAAGGTCCCTGGGCCTTGGCGGTGTCTCAGGGAATAATACACATGTAATTGTCTGATTTGGGGCAAAACACTACGCTCCGCTGAGCATGGCTTTAATTGAAAGATTAACTCACTGCTATGATTTGTCAGATATTTTCTTGAAACTGAATGAATACATCTTTCTCTTCAAAGAAGGTGACACAATTTGTAGTCAATGACATAAATGTTTTGTAATAAAAATCAGAAAATTTGACAATTGTATCTGCCACCACATGTTTGACAGGTTTCCAATACACTTTGAAGACTTTTCTGATGAGATAATTTGTAATATTTTCAAGTAGGATTTCAGGGAATACAATATTACCAAGGGACTTTATGCCAACAAGCCCCTGAATCCCCCAACAAGAGTGCGGTGTTACGGCTTGTTTCTAGACGTTCCCCCAAGTTCCCACGTGGCCACACACAGCGCTCTTCAGAGGTGGCTCAGGGCAGCATGTGAGAGCCCTGATTGGTTCGTGGCGCAGCGCTCAGACGAAGGGCCCTGGGTCCTGCGGGGGAGGCTGCCCGCCCGGAGGAGCCTGGAGAAGGCAGCCGGGCTGGAGAGAGGGCAGCTGCCCGTGCTGCTTGCTCTTGCCATCTTCTGCTTGCATGGACCGTGGCTCCTCCGCAACGCCCTCCCTCCATCCGCCCTGCCTGGGAGCCGCCAGCCATGGCCAAAACCTCCTCAACCGCGCCGAGTAGTCCTTCCCCTCACTCGGGTGGCAGGTGTTTTGTCTCAGGATGACATAGAGCAACGTTACTCACATTAACAGAGCTTCAAGGAGGGGAGGCAAAGACTCCGGCAGCGAAGCTATGAGGGGACAAGATGCAGCTCTGCTGCAGACTTGCGCAGCTCTGCTCTCACGACGGCTGGCACAAGGAATCTGAGGACGACGCAGCGCCTCGCCTTGGAGGACCAGAGTGGCAGCCTAACGGGCTCTCAGGGAGCACTTGGGACATTTTGCTCCACAGCACTTGTGGGTCCTCCTCAGGGTCACTCGGACCCCCAACATGGCACAGCGTACTCTCTGCCATAACGCAACCACCAATAACTTTGGAAGGACTTGTGCTACACAAAGTGTGTTGTCCAACCCAGTGACAGAAGTTCTCCGACTTTGCGGAGCTAAACAGAACACCTCTACACCATCCACGGGACCAAACCGGAAACACGGCGAATGGCATGCGGCTGGACCCACAGGAAAGCTAAAATGCAATGACAACAGCAGCAACAGAAGCCCCAGCAGCTGCCCAAAGTGCTCGAGTGGCACCAAAGCAGTCAGTTCTCAGGGAAATCCACAGTGCTGGCCATCCTCCTCGAAGGGGGGGGGGAGAGAGAGAGAGAGAGGCTTTCATCACTGATGTCACCTTTAAGCTTAAGAAACTAGATAAATAAGAAGAGAAAAAGCCCAAAATAATCAGAACACAGAGGAAAGTGGCTTCCAAAAGTGGGTGCCCGTTGCACTCCAGACCACGAGGCGAGGCTTGGCTGCCCTGAGGGAGCCTGCTTCCCCTGGGCACTCTGCCCCAGTGCACCCGACTTCCTAATTCCCATTCTCTGGAGAATGATTTCAAAAAATCAAACATCACTTGGGATTTAAGTGAAGCCCCAGAGCACCTCTTACATCAGCCGCAGCTGGTAGCCATGGGAGCTGGCGTGGCTAGGGGTGCCAGTCACAGTGCCATGGCTTCGGTGCAGCCTGCTGTGCCCTGCGGGCCCCCAGGGTTGACATGGAATCCCTGGTGGTGGGCTTAGGAGGGCAGAAACTGAACCCAGCTATGGTATGCAGAGGTGGGGTCTTGGGGGAGGGACTGCACTACATAAAGTGATTAGGCAGAAAGCCCGTGCTGGGGCCTGAAGCTCTGTAAGAGGAGCAGAGCCCAGAGATGCAGGTGCTGCCCTGTGTTGCATAGTGGCATCTGCTGCAGGCAGGGACTCAGCGGTCAGAAGCCCACCACCAGGAGCAGTCCCCGAGCATCAGAACCGCGAGCTAGAGTAAACTCGTGCTACGGCGGGTCCCATCCACAGCATTGTGGTCTTGGCTAAGCAACACCCTGTCGCTCCTTGACCTTGTCGACCATGCTTTCCTTCCGGGGGCCTCGCCTCCCTTCAGAGGGCATAATGCTCCACTCTCAAGTTTTCCATTTCTGTCTTTAAAATGTTGAAGTTGTCCCCAGGGGGAAAAAGGGAAGAACTCATCTCCTGCTCCTGCCTCTTCACCTTCCGGCACACTCCTGCCTTGTGAATCAGCACGGAGGATGCTGCTTGAAACACTGAGAGACGCAGAGCCCAGGCCGTGGCCCGGTCGCAGCCGGGCCGGGTGTGCGCACGCTGCTGCGTGGCCTTTACCCTCTGGTTCTTACCAAGCTGACTGAACAAGTCACAGCATTTCCTGAATAAATTGCAGCTGACTACAACTGCCATTCCTCATTTTAAACGCTTATTTAATGGAATAATTAGGAGGCTATAATTACATTTTGCCCAATTTATTCTTTAAATATTAAAAGCATTAAAATATCAAATGGCAGTAGTAAAAATAGGGAAAACAGCTCTAAAGATACATTTTTGTGCCATCCACTTAAAGCTTTCATATCAGCTACCGTACCGAAAGGCATGAATTCTAGGGTGTCTGGAATTATTGGCACCACATCTCTTAGAGTTCTACAAATAATATAGCTGTGTCATAGTTGGTAAACCACATCTTTAAATCCAGAGGACAAGGGCTGATCAATAACGGCAGACGGGGCTGTGCACGCCCGCAGCAGCATCAGTGCCCTCCCCCGCCCCCCAGGCAGCTTGCTCGGCCTCCTACCTGAAGTCAGAGCCCGCTCTCCTGCCGTTCTCCGGAATCCCCGGGTCTGGGCACATGTCCGAGGCCGATGAAACGCCTCCCTGACTCACTGCAACAGAGAGACACGGCGTTAGCATGCTGCGTAACTGTAGAAAATGTGCAGAGGGAGTCCACGCGCGGCGTGCCAGTCCTTTACTCGTCATGAGTGGGCAAGGGATTTCTATACAAGTTAAGACACAAGTGCTGATTTGATGGAAAAGTAGCCCCACTCAGAGGACGGGGGCCTTCACCTGCGCCCCATGGGCACAACGCAAGTGCAAGCGCCAGGAAGCTCCGTGCCGCAGAGGCCGGCCAGACCTGCTCCTGGTACTCGGACGGAAATGGCCCTGCTATCCAGCTAGAAACGTCTGCACGAGCGTACTTGTTGCTTTGAGTCCTCCATGAGGAGCTGTCCTCCTGCTGGAATTTGCACCATTCCAGGAAAATTTTCTCTTTTTTTTTTTTGTGGAACAGGGGATTGAACTCAGGCCCTTGTGCCTGCCAGGGATCTACTTATTCCACTGAGCCATCTCCCCAGCCCCTTAGAAAAATTTTCTAAAGGACCTATTTGCCAACTAGGTACGGCCACTCCTGTGTCTACTCCACATTACGCTATGTGTAGCACTCAACCCAGTCAATGTCCTCATCACTTCAGGGAACGTATTCTCAGATGGGGCATGACTGGATTCAGTCAGTGCCAGGTGGGGACATCCACGCTGCTTCGAGACCTCACTCTGTGCTGACAGAGGCCGCCCTCCTTTCCTCTGGACTCACCCCAGCCCCTGTGACAATGGAATTCTGGTGCCCTTGCTGGAGCCCAAGGACAAAGTGGCCACGTGGGTGCACTGAGAGAGACAAGCTGAGATTCTGGATTCTCTCCAGTGTCACTGAGGCAGAGAATGAACCCATGCAGCGGCTGCTGCAGCTCCAAACCTGCAGTCGTAAGATTCATATAATTATAGTGGTTTAAAGGCATTTCAATAGCCAGTTCTACTACTTGCAGGTAAAAAGGATGTCTAAATTGAAGACTCTCAACAAAGCCCAAGTAAGAAGGACGAAGGCAGAGAGATCCATAATAACACACGCTCCAACCAAGTCGGTGAAAGGCAAAGAGAAAGACTCGGGACAGCAGAAAGAGGACAAGTCAGGATGAGGGACACCGCGGCTGTCGCAGCCTCTCAACAGGCACTGTGCATCTTGAAGGCGGTGGGACAGCATGTTTAAATGCTGAGAAAAGTGCTCGCACTGGGAATTCGGTGTCCGGAGAAACTCCTCGAAACTGAGGGCGACCTGAAGACGTTCCCATCGGAGCCCGAGGGAGTTTGTTACCAGTCGGCGAGTCCACCAAAGTGTTGAAGATGCCTTCAAGTTGAAAGGACACCGAACAGTAACTGGAAACTTTGTCAAATAAAAAAAAATCTTCCTTAAAATAAATACAAGGAAAATGCAGAAACTACTGTTATACTGATTTTTATTTAAACATCACTTTCTCTTTAATTTTTTTTTCAGAACTTGGTATTGACTTCATGCCCTTGTGCTTGCCAGGGAAGCGCTTATTCTACTGAGCCATCTTGATGGCCCTTTAATGTAATTTTTAAAAGCTGGATACATGAAATTATTATAAATTCATATTAATAGAAGTGTAACATAGAGATGAAATTTGTAGCATCAGTGATGAGGCAGGCATCACAAGAGCAATTTTTGTACACACATGATTAAAGATGTTAGGATTAACTTAATTGTTGTCATGACCTAGGATGTTATATAAAATTTCCAGGTGAACCTCAAGGAAAGTACCTGTAGAATATGCATAAAAATGAAAGAGGAGGGCGGTGAGATAGCTCAACAGACTGAGCTTCTGCTCAGCAAGTGCAGGGACGGGGACTCGGTCCCCAGCACCACATGCTGCACCAGCCCTGCCCCTGGGAGCACCAAGCAGGCCATTGTGTCCAGGCGTGGTGGCGCAGGCTTGTGATCCCAGTGCTGGGGAGGCTGAAAACAGGAGGATCACTACGAGTCTGAGCTGCATAGTGAAACCTTGTGCCAAATTTAAAAAATAATAATAATTTAAAGAACCTGGAACTTCAAAAATGAAAGAGAACATACTGTGCTATTTTTAGACAATGGCAGTTGCGTCACTGATGAAGACAGTGATGGAGGGTGGAGTTAGCAGCTGTGAGACACTTGGGGGAGAACAGGGTGGTGCAGGTCAGTGTCCCTTACCGCTAGTTAAACGGCACGTGGCCGAGGGGTGCTCCCCGGGCCATCTACTGGACTCCTTCGCCCTGCTCTTCAGGCTGTGTGTATCCAGACGCTGGCTCCTTGCAGCGGAATTCGGCTCAGGTCGAGTCAGTAGGGTCCACCCGAGCGCACCAGGGTTGGCGACTTCATCACAGCGGACTAGGTCAGGACCTGAGCTCACGCAGGAAAAACCTCCTGGATACCCGCGCGCCACCGACCTCCAGGCGGGAGAAGCCCCGGAAGAAACCTGCCCCACCGTGTGTCGGACTGTCAGTCTCCAGAAGTATCTGCCGCGTGGGCCGCCGCGTCCGGACGCCTTGCTGCTCCGGCAGGGACTGAGGCTGTCCCCAAGCAGAGCGCAGCGCAGCGCAGCGCGGAGGGACTCGGGGCGCACGGCACTAGCCAGGGACAGAGCCGCTCCGCNTGCGGCCACATACGCGCGGGCTCAGCAGAGCCGGCAGGGCAGGAAGGGAAGGCGGGCAGAGCCGAGTGAGAGCACCGAGAAGACGGGGACGCTTGGACACAGGCTGTGGTCGCGTACGATGACAGTGAGGCGAGGAAAACCTCCTGGAGACGAATGGCAATGACAAATGCAGACGCACGGGACTGCACACCTAAGAATGCTGAAACTACAAAGTTGTATATTCTAGGCATCAGCTCTCCTGCCCTCTTCATATAAATGTATATCTCCATATAATACGTGTATGTCCATACAAAGATGCATCATACATGTCTATTTAATATATGTCACATGAATGTATATACACGTGTACTCACCTGGTGTTTTATACATGCTCAGACATAACTGATCAAATGCATTTATGTCTTCCTCTCATACATAGATAATATATAATATATATTATGGAGTGAAAGAAAAACCGTAAACAGAGCTCTGGACAGCCATATAGAAATAGACAACATAAGCGAGGTACACTAAGGCCGGCCGAATAGCTCAGCGGATTAAAGTGCCTGCAAGCAGAGGCCAGGGGACCCCCACCTGCTGTGCTGGCCTCGCCCTGGGGTGCACTGAGCTGGCAATTGAGACTGGGCGTGGTGGCACATGCCTGTAATCCCAGCTCTTGGGAGGCTGTGAACAGGTGGATCACGATGACTCTGATCTAGAAGTGAGCCCCTGAACACCCTGTAGACCCTTCCCTAAAATAAAAGAAAAAAAGCAAGGTATGCAGCATGAGAACGTGGTCGTTAATGAGCGCACGCAGATGGAGATCCGATGAGGCAGCGCTTTACTTCACCCGTGGTTTTGTGATCTGTCTCTTATTCTAGGCAATGTTCTCTTAGCAATTCTGTAACCGCAATCTCTGAAATATGCTTAGACTTGGCCATGTCAGACCCCTCCGTGGAGTGTCCTTTCTGCCGCGACCGGCCAGCACCGTCTAGGTGACTCAGGTCCATCAAGGGAAACGGTTCTCATGGGTTTGAGGTCAGAAGCGAGCGTGCAGAGGTGTGTGGTCTTGCGTCACAAGCCTGAAGAACGTGAGCCGGGCTGCACCATGTCAGCAAGGTTTTCAAGAGATCCACTTGTACTTTCCTGAGTGTTTTCCACACGGAGCCATAGAAGAAAGGAGAGCAGTTGGAGGTGTCTGTTTATGTTGGATTAAAACACCTCAGATCTTTTTAGGGGTGATGCCCAAATCAGCTGCCTACTAAAGCAGAGATGGGTAGTTGCAGCGCTGTGAGCAGGCGCGTCATGCTACCCTAACACCGCACCTAAGGGACTGGAGATGCAGGAAACAAGGGGCAAGCGAGGGGACACGAAGCGTAAGCTGACCGATCTCTCGGGACCAGGCGTGGCTCTGATCAGGCAACAGGAAAGCAGGTGACAGACAGGACATGCACAGGATGGTAGCAAGATGCAGGCTCTGTGGCCTGTTTCATCCACCTTGTGAGTAATTAAGTTCTTTGCAGGCCAAAGCTGCGGGGTGAGAGGAGTTCACGGTGCTCGGTTGCTTCAGCAGGATCCTCCGGCCAGAGGAGCGCCAGTGAGAGAGGAGCACCAGCACGGGAGAGGAGCACCAGCACAGGGGAGAGGAGCACCAGCACAGGAGAGAGAGGAGCACCAGCACAGGAGAGAGAGGAGCACCAGCACAGGAGAGAGGAGCACCAGCACAGGAGAGAGGAGCACCAGGAGAGAGGAGCACCAGGAGAGAGGAGCACCAGGAGAGAGGAGCACCAGCACGGGAGAGAGGAGCACTAACACAGGAGAGGAGCACTAGCACGGGAGAGGAGTTTGTGAGGCGTAACGCTAGTAACTGTAACTTGGCTGAATTTCTGATTTTGCACCCTCACAGGATACGTGAAATGTATGCTGGACCTGCTTGGAGCAGCCACGCACCTGGGGCAGGTGCAGGCAGGTGCGGAGGAAGAAGAGAGCAGCCTGGAGGCAGGAGCCACAGCCCTGCGTGGAGTGGAGGGGTCGCCCCGTGTGCACGGGGGGGCGTGGCCAGAAACAGTTACAAATGGACTGCTGGGGAGAATTCTGTAGACAGTGATGGAAAACTTGCCCACATAGAACTTTCTGGAGACTCGGGTTCCATTTACAGGTGTTTGCATCTAATCTGTGTAGCGGCTCTGCTTCCTGTTAGTGCTAAAGCCACTTCACTGAGACCAGGTCATACGTGACACAACGGACAGCGAAGTCTGGCCTCCCCGCCCCTCATGCAGTGACCAAGGGACGCGTCACACTCGCAGGCTGTGTCAGCTCAGGAAGGCTTGGTTAGTAAGAAGTTTGAGTTTTTCTGAAGTGAAAAATGCATTTTAAATGAAGATAAAAAATTTAATACAGTACACATTAAATAATGCAATTTATGGTATTTCTAAGTGAATACCAACAGAGGTAATAAAGAAAAGTTGCTCACCAAGATGTGGGCAATTGCTCTTTACCCCATTGGTCACCAATACACCTAATGAACACCAAAATTAGAAAATGCCTTGGAAATTTATAAAATAAAATTAGCACACTTTGCACATAGCAAAGAACCAACACTAATGCAACTAATGGAAAATTACACTAATTTTTTGAATAAAATGTACAATTAAATTTTTATGTATATCTATCTATGTGTATTACTTTTTATACTGCAATTAATAAACACAAATTAACATTGGGACAAGGAAACTATTAAATCAGAGAAGTTGGGTGGAGAGGGAAGAATTTAAAGTGTTCTTAATTTTTTAATTTTCTAAGTGATTGTTTTACTACATCTATTATTTCCTTTGGTTATTCTTTTTATCAGCATACATCTGTCACGTATAATAAATGTATTCATCTAGACACGAAGGTGCACACACACACACACACACACACACACACACAC
>NDGN011328383.1:0-11183 GCA_002564285.1 Tympanoctomys barrerae
ATTATGTCTCTTCATAGGTATGCTAATGTGTTTGACACTATAAAAACACATAATCTCAGGTTTTTCCGCTCAAGTGAAACAATGTTTATAACTTAATACTGGAAGAGTAAGAGAGGGAGATTAAACGAGATTTGGGAAACAATAAAATTCTATGAATTTAAGTATTGTGTTCAAGTAAATAAAACAAATAGCATAATATGTTGGAAAGACTTGTCAAAAAGCAGTCATCAGAGTGATTAAAAATGTATGATGCACCCCACATGCAGGCACACAAACAAGTACATAGATACACAAACACACAAAATCTGGATAATCGTAAAATCTTAAAAACAATATGGATATACTTGAAGTTTAAAAATAAAACATCAAAATGTTAATTGGGAAAATAATGCCAAATGGTGGAAGTGTACTTATATGAAATTATATGATTATTTACATACAAACCTATTCAGAGCAAAAGCAGTTTAGCCGAACTTGCTGATTTGCTTCCACTTGTCCTTTAGATTCCCTCTTCACTGAGTTCAGTCCTCTTCTCTGATCCAGAAAGCTGGCACTGACAGACGTGAAAGATGCTCTGCTCCATAGCATCTACTTCATTTAACTAACAGATATTTACACTTTGAGATCAGAGGAAAGGGGAGAGGTGAAGGTAAAGTGTTTGCATCATTCCTTAAGACCTGGATAGTTCTCGTTTAAAATTTATAAGGTTTAAATGACATTTTAGTATACAAAATGTGCACTTAACAAAAATTATACATGATACATAATGCAAAGTAATCATCACAATTAGCTTAGGAAGAGTACAATGGCAGAACAACTTTTGAGAAATTAATTATGCATTTCATGTAGTTTCTAAGACCATATATTAGGCAAAGAATAAAGAAATCTCTGAATATTCTTATGAGTACAGTGGTACCTTGGTTTATAAATGCTTTTATTTGCAAATAATCTGCTTCACAAACAGAGGTGTTTGTCAAAATTTTATTTTTGTTTCTGAACTTTGTGTTGGATGACAAAAACCACCATGACCATAATTTCTGCATGAACTCAAATGTAGCCATCTTTCCAAGAATCATGCAACAAGTGAAATTCATAAGCTCAAGTACCACTATATATAGAGTCTGACTAAATATATATGCACACTTCAAAAAAGAAAAATTGTGTAATGCTTTTCAACAGATGGCCTTACCCTCATATAGGTGACCCTACAGGATTTTGCATATTGTAGGAAATCCACAACTCTTTAGGTCCAAAAAGAAGAAATAAAAAAATGTATGTACATTACTCAAGTAGCAGCTGGCTGTACTAATAAGTGTTTACAAGCCAATGGCCCCCACTTTGAGCATCTCTTGCTATTGCAGAGGCCAGAGATAATGTCTTAATATCATTATATCTCAACAAATTTAGTATTAAAATAGTTAGATAAGTTTTTCTTTCTCTGAAGAATGTATACTTCTTTTGGCAGACTCAGTGTATGTGAAAACCTGATAATATTTATCTTTGAAGTGTCTTTGTTTCTCTAGTCTATAATTGACATATTTTCCAAGTAACATTTGCAAGGAAATTTGACCAAAGCTCCTGATTATCTGTGACTGCTAGCATGTAACAAATTCTTTATTAGTTTATGTGCAGAATGTTGACGAAGTAAGATTGGAATCCTAAAAGAAGTGATGAAGAAATGAGGGTGACATCTCTGTTCCTGAAAAACCCTTAATCAAAAATTTTCTCCTCTGCAATCTGAAGGAGATGGCCTTTACTTTCATATTTGTCATTTAGTTCTATATACCAAGTTATGCCAAATTTTGAATCAACAAACATTAGTTATCTCAGACAAGGATCTAAAAATCGTAAGTCCAACTGTGATTTAGTTAAGTTATTCTACTTCAGTATCTCTCCTATGTTTTTAGTTACAATATCAGTTGTGGTAAAATAATCAAAAGTTTTACATGAGCGAGAAAATGTGATTCTACACAAGTTCATTTACTTGTCTAGACCTTGCCATTGTTGGAGATGAGAAATACTTGTAGCTTTAAGCCACTAATCATTATACGGCAGTAGAAAATGAGTGCTTATTTTGATACCAGCATGGATGGCATAGTAATCATAACAAGAAAATATGAAAGTGATTTTTGAAATAGTCAGTAGGCGGAAGCTAGAAAATCTCCATGTGAAAGAAAATAACAAAAGCCTGCACGACCTTTGAACAAATTGTGTGCATTGTAAGGTTGACAGTGAGGAGCTAATGGAAAAGTAAGCATTATTATAAACTGAAATAAGAGACTTGTTAGGTAGTAGAACACATAATGCCTTTTCATACAAAATGGAGAAATTAACCCTAATGAGCTGGTTGACCAACATAACATTTCTAAATTTTATATTCTCATTCAGGGTCCTAACATATTCTTGACAGATTTTAATTATTCTACAAACAAGTTATTTATTTATCTAAAAATATAATGGTATTTATTAAATTTGATGACAAATAGGCAACAGTACTAGTCTATGGCTTTGCCAGCATGAATGTCCTTGACAGTTCTGGTGCTCTCTCCTTGTTCCCCATGCATGTTCCTGTTTTGCCTGGGCTCGACTGCCAAGCAAGTTGTCTGAAGTATGTTGGTGTATCCTGAAAATTTCTTTCTGATAGACGGGAAACTACATACTACACCTTGGAGTCCACAGTGAAGATACCATCAAAAACGGAGGTTCAGAATGCTTGTTTTTTCCCCTTAATTTGGTATGGTCCATTTGAAGTTGCTGTTTTAACACATTAACAAGTAACTTGTAAGACACAATTTTGTGTTTTTCTCATAGAGAAGAAATATTCCCAAAGAGCTGCAATGATGCAAACTGCCTGGAACTTTTGATGTTGCGTCTTAGTTGTATTAATATGGCAAGAAACGACCCTAAGGTCAGGTAAGGACCCATATGAAGATTTGTGTAAGCAGCCCAGAAATAGCCCCAGAAAGAATCCCACTGTCTCACACAAAGGCAAGACCTCTCTCTGAGATCAAACACAATTCAGAGAACGCATTTTCTTTATTATTAAAATTTTGTAGAGACTGCAATTCTTATCAAGTCCAGAGAATGTGAATATTAAGGGATGCTTAGTACAAAATGTTTCATTTGATTCAGTAATCACAATGTCAGATGTGCCCGTTAATAACATACTGTTAAATATCCACATTTTAAGTAGTCATTTTTATGTAATGACCTTCAAGTTATTTATCTTGAGTTGGCTATGTGTAACATAACTAATTATTACAATAATATTTTAAATTTAAAACTTACAGTGAGTACATTGTCATTGATACTAATCTTCTTCAAAATATTCCCACTCACTGAAAATATACTTCTCCTATTGTGCTTGGCACTTTTGTGAAGAACCGTAATACTTTACTTCACTAACTTAATTTGCTTCACTCTTCTGGAAAACATGGCCCCATTCCTGTTAGTGAAAGAAATATGGCCGTGGTTCTGTTCATCACCGAATACAGTGGTCACAAGCAAAAATAACCTCTTGTCAAACACTTCTGTTTGAGAAGCAAATTATTAGTAAACCGAGGTATCATTGCAGTTCTGCAAGTCCTCTTTTGGGTGTTTTTGGGATAGCTGCCCTGTTGTGGTTACCACATTTATTGAACTGATTTACGACGTTTACTTTCCATTGTCATTTTGACTTTTGGGAAGAGCCAGATCTGGTGCAAATGACAAATCAGATGAATAAGTTGCAAAAAGACATACTAATCTTTGCACACATTTGCTTTTCCATCTTAGAGCTCTCAGGGGTAATATTCACTATAAGTTTTGTCTCAACTTATAAACACACTTGCTGAAGAGGACTCCAAGATGCAATACATGTGTTCCAAGAGAGAAGCAGTGTTGTGAATGGGGTTAATAGCTGTGTGAATTGTACTATAACAATTTAATCATTTACTGTATATGTTGACTAAAACATATATGCACATTTCTGGGATTCTAGGTCATATTCTTCTTATTGCTAAAAGGTTTCGATAGGCAGAAAGACCTAGCCATTATACATGTCATAAAGTTAAGAGGAAAATTATATCTATGTATATATTTTATATTATGATAGTAAATGCATTCTTAGAATAGGATATTTTAGCACATCTCTAAGTCACTGATAACCAAGAGAAATATGGAAGATTTCCACAATATACTTTTAAAAAGTAACATTGCCTGTTCAAATTTCTTATTAAAAATACTATTGATTTAAAGAACGCATAGGAAAAAGACTGACAAAATGTCATGTGTAAAGATCTCAACCGCTTTGTTATAATTTAGTTCATGTCATCAGTAGCAAAAGGAATACACACTGATAGCATAATGTTCAGTGAAGTGAAACCCATAAAATTCTTTTCAAAGCCAGCTGACAAATTTGGCAGGAAAGGCAGGTTTTTGATCCAATTGTATGTAATGATATTACCTGATGTATTAATCCAAGTTATATTCAAAAAAACTGAACCAAATAATTTTACTTCACTGATGAACATTTTTAAGCACAGAGGATTTTAGAAACCCATCCAATATTTTATGCATTGTATCCATGGCTGGACTACAATTTTACTCAGTACTGGCCTACTGGATGTATTTATACCTCTTATTCTGAAAATCAAGTAGCTTCATTCTTATGTGACTCAGAACACATTCATGCACACTCTTCAGGTATCCAATAGATGATCACACTTCCTCTATTCCTTGAGGTCCCTAGTGTCTGTACCACTAGAAAGTTCCCCTGGATTCATGTAGTTACACCAAATCAAACACAAAACACGTGGCTAGTCTGCGAAGTACCAAATAAAATAGAGAAACAAAAATGAATTATATTTTCAGAAACAGAAACTACTTCATTTAAGCTTTTATCTGGACATTTTGTCAGCATTCACTTCAGGAACAGATTGATTATTGTGCTGCACATTTGAAGTAATCACCATAGTTCAATGTAACTCATAAATAGATGCTATTATTCACAGAACAAACTGAATTTTGTGACTATACTTAACAGGACAGATTCTTCAACATACAGTCACAGTTTGCTTCATGAGATATAGTGAATACTGTTTAATTACAAAATGTAAAATTACTGTGTTGTCATTACTGTTTGCATTGTTTTCTATATATAGTCCCAAACATATTAAATCCAAACAATTGTTGGCCTATATATTAGGAGACTAAGTTATACGCACACACTCTTGGGCTGCTGAGAAAGGTCATTGGTCTAACCACCTGCCTGGCAAGAGCAAGGTCCCAAGTTCTATCCCCGTTACTTCATGCCATGCTGGTCACAAAACTGGGCCTGGTGGTGCATGCCTGTAATCCCATTGCTCAGGAGGCTGAGGCAGGAGGATCACTAGGAGTCTGAAATGGGTAGCCAGACCATATCAACAACAACAAAAACAAAGTAATTCACACACTTCTTATGTTGTTTACCTTTAAGGTTAAAATTATTTTATTAAATGTGTGGTATGTTTGATGTTTAATTAAACTAATATATAATTTTGTACACTTTAATGATATGTATTGGAATACAGGGTTGAATGAAATTAATAGTTTAATCTAGAATCAATCTCAGCTCCTGAGTGTCTTTTGCATTTTCAATTCAGATTTTGCTGTTGATGTAGCAATTAAAGTGACTGAACTGTGGGGTACACAGTGACTCCTTGCACTGTAATATTTCATGTATTTTTGGAGGGAGGAGATAAAAAATAAGCTGTCTTAACTAACCCCATTTCCTCAGTACTGAAGGACCTTATGAGGCATATTTTGGCCTACATTTCTTATGTGATTACCCAGTTTCACTCAAGTTTCCAGTATTGTGCTCAGTTTTCTTTGCTATCTGTACTTTCCATGACCTGCAGCACACTGTCAACAAAGTCAAGGAGTAGCAAGTTTGTTCACATGTAAATTTCAAAATATTGTTGCAAACCTCGGAAGCGCATAGATAAAAATGCACTTCTGTATATGTAATTAAAATAGCATGTATTTTATTTTTTATAATTGAAATTAATATTGTTCTGTGTTCTCCCTTTATAACTCAGTCTTTCCTCTTTTATAATGTCACTACTTTCTTGATTTACAGTTATGTAGCTATACAGTTAACATAATCCATCTTAGCTTCAGTGTCTCAAGGGTGATATATAGCATGTATTTTGTAGAAGTTGTATAATATCTACTTTTAATTATGCTGCTTGGATCTCTCTATAAAAACACAAATTTTCCTGTCAAGGGTCTGATAGGTTTGAAATAGAATTATTTTATCCATGAAATTAAAAAATATTGAAGACCTGCAAATATATACTAGATCTTTAAATATGAAATATATTTAATATTAGACATTATTGAAAGCACCTTCAAGCAAGCTCAGGGGCCAGAAGTGACATCCCAGGGCCTGCAGTGCCGCTGCCCCCCACCCCCGTGGCACTCAGAGATGGCAATTGAGATGGGGTGGTGGTGCACCACTATAATCCCAGCTCTTGGGAGGCTTAAGCAAGCGATCACTATGAGTCCATTCTAGTACTGAGACCCTGAACATCCTGTAGGCCCTTCCCCCCCAAAGAAAAAGACCGAAAAAATTTATTACCACTTTATTTTCCGAGATAAATTTGAGACCCAGAATAGTTGTAATGTCTAAGATTAGAAGCAAGTTTTGTATAATACATTTTTACTATATTTATCCCCGTATTTGCTATTCAGATGAGTATCTTTTACTTTCTGATTTACCATTTCTGTCTTAGTTAATTTCTTTGTTGCTGGGGGAAAAAATCCTTGACAACCACAAAATAAAGGAGAAGTTGATTTTGAGTCATGTTTGTTAGAGAATCGAGACAACCTTTGACTGGCTCCAAAGCTGGAGGCAGATGGTCAAAGGATCTGAAAGAAAAAAAAGGTGTTCACATCGTGGCGGGCAGGACGTAGAGAGAAAAGGGAGGACCAGAGTGCCTGGGAGATGCTGCCTTCCATGTGGCGACCCAAGACCCACCACTACCTGGCCAGGCCCCGCCTCCTCACGATGCATTTAGCACCCCCAGCGTGGCCCACCCAGGACCTCATGAGCATCCCAACACAGGAGATTTCTAGGACACATCCGTTAGTCTAATTCATAACATTTTAAGTGGAACTACTAATATCCAAATTAAAGCAAATACAGCATTTCAGAATGATTACACGGAAATCCATCCAAAGGCATATCCTTCAACTGTGACACATGATTCCTAGGAATTGCAGTTCTAGCCTTAGAATTTTTATGTAATAGAATTTTTCTAATTAAAACAAGATACAATTAGTACCAATTAATACACACCTAGATAATATAATAAATGTAAATAGATAAATCTTTTATGGGATTCTCAATTGAAGGACATGAAATTATTTAGGAAATAACCTTGTTTCTCATAAAAATATCTTAGAAAGTAGAAAAATTGTTTAAAATTGAAAAGAGGGTAATAGCATGCACTGTGAAACTTAAGCAAAACTTGGTAGATAATTTAAGAAATTCCTGGGGACTCGACAATCTCCAAGAATGTGAATTATAATCTGCTGAAATTATGATTATTCTTATTTGACAATTTTATTTTTGTTTGACATATTAAATGATTCAATGATTATATTTAGGACACTTTAAAAAGCCTGTTTGTCTTGACAAAACAAAGTGTTAGAAAAATTTAGTTACTGCAATGAAGAACAAGTTACAACAGATGGAACAAACAAGATGTGAACTTGAGACAGGGAGTTCTTGGACCTGGGTGTTGGGAACAAAGTAGGTTAGGAGGCTTTCCAGGGCCACCATGAGCCACACCATTTTTGGGCTCTATAGCCACTCAGAAGATTGTACTTACTGAAGCATGGTCAGCAAAAGAAGCCAACGGTCAGAACTAACTCACAGGATTCCTGATTGAGGCATGTTTCAATTACCTGGACGATCAACTTCCAAATATGCGTACCCCACTCAGGATATCACTGTGGTGTTTACATTATGGTTTCAAATGTAATCTTTAAAGGTAACAGAACAGTCTTCTCAGGTGGAACTTCCGTGAGGTGTGAGCTAGTGAAAATTAGACAGGATATGCCAATACACTTTAGTTCACTAGCCCAAGGAATAGTTGTGTTTTTATCTTCGTAATTATACTTTCCATATGTAACCTTGTGAGTGTGAAATAAAGATCAAAAAATTTTATTTTTAATTTCCAAAGTATGATATACATCGGGTTCAGAGACAGATACATAAAGGTGAAAAATAATCTCTTCTTTTAAGAAATCATGTTTTAATGAGAGACAGAAATGTCTTTGTAAATAATTACAATCTGAAAGGTCCAAGTAGACTATCAGCCATAATTTCTATAAGAAAATAAAAGGGAGTGATCACACCAAAGGAAAATAGTACCTTTCATTAGTTCTACTCAAAGCTATTTTTCCAGCTGTGTATTTACTGTAATTTACAGTAAAATTTCCCAAACAGTGTGAAGTCAACTTTCTCTTAGCAAAGTGTCATTTCTCAGATATTTTAATTCCAAGAATACATGTATCCATTGCATCTCATTGTATATCCATAGAAAATGTGTGTCTCACACTCATTGAACTTGTGTAATTAAATAAATAGTAGAATTTTTCCACTGAATTAGAGGTAGGAAAAAAAGCATATTAGATACCACAAAACAAGAATCATTTGTCTGTCAAGGGGGACATATATTTATTCTTTCCCAGAGATTCTTGAAGGATGGCTTAGGTTGAGTGAAAGTGGAATATCAAGCCATCGAGGATGACGAGGATGATTATGATGAAGAATGTGAAGAAGCAGATGAGGTAATGTTTAGCAAATTAACAAATAATTTTGTTTAGCACATTCAGAAGCAAACTGAATCGGTTATGTATTCTTTTGCTATAATCATTGTGATTTGGGATAAAGTTTGTGAAACAGAATTTTAGAATTTTACAGCCAAAAAATATATGTAGAAGGTTTCAATAAATAAACTGTAAAACTCAGCAAAAATAAATAATTTTGTGACTAACATTAGAAGTCATTTCAATTCTATAGTATTAATCATAATTATCAGAATGATATTTATATTGAAGAAATGAGAAGAAAAATCAATCACTTCTTTGTCAGATTAGTAGCTTTATTACAATCCCATCATTGTACACTGTACCTTCTAATAGAGTAAAGCCGTTGACCTCGGAATTCACACAGTTGTATTAGAAAACACTATGGAAAATCTGTGCATTGAAGCTAATCCCTACGGGGTTTGAGGCAAGATTTTATTTAATCATGTCGCGATATAAACTGAAGGATTGCAGCAGTCTTACTTCATAAACAAGGACATTTTTTTCCTGCTAGCTTTAATTTATTTCCACCATTTCTTCTCATTAGGCCCAACCTTCTCCTCGTTACAAGTCCATTTGCCTAAAATTTGTTATTTCAAAAGCAAGAAGGTAAGAAAACACCCTTACCTGGCTTTTCTGACCTTGAGGAAAGAAAAATGAACTAGAAGCAGGAAGCTGTGCTCGGGCTTATGAGGCTTCATCATCAGCATGTACAGACAAAAAGCCCTAAAATGAGACACTTGCTGGTCCTACAAATTAGCGCTCTCTTAGACAACTTCAAAGTGCTTGCATTTTCCCCTTATAAAATATGTACCTTCAAATTTGAAATAGAAAAACATTTCTTTCTCCAACTAGCAGTTTCACTTTGCTGTAAATATTATAGAGTACAGTAACTGAAAAATCACTAACAAGTATAGAAAATAACCTTGCACTGTCCTAAATACATTACACCCATGTAAGGATAAAGAAAGTGAAACTTTCTTAAATTGTGTACTGGTTGCTGGTATTCTGATAACTGGAAATTAGGTGCCCAGGTATTATAGGGACGTGCTATTAGGCATATATATCTGTAAAGGCAATAATTCATTTTACTTCATTTAGTCAGACAAGAGTCCTCAGAATATACAACAGAATGTGCTCTCTACCAGCTCAGTAAATTGTAGAGACATATTAAGATACTAATATGAAAATGAAAAACAATAAAATGTCTTAAAATATCTTAAAATTACTCCATTCTCAACAGTTGGAGCTAGAACATACTCATAAGCAAAAATATGGCAATCTACTTTGAAAAATCTTTTCATTATAGTTATTTAATTTTAAAAATAAAAAAAGAAACAGGATAATAGGGCAGTTACACTAGTTACATTTCTAGTTTCAAAATAAGTTAGTAGGAAAGTTACGATTGTTGATACATTACATATTTTTGTCTTTTTATTAATCAGAGTACAAGATAACACTTAGCAAATACTCTTAAAATATATTTTTGTAAATGAAGTGAATGGTATATAGTCATCCACGGTAAATTTATGGTGAAAATTTTAAAATATACTTAGCATTGCCTTCTAATGTTACTGATATTAATAATGCAAAGTTTTAACTCTAATGATTTAACAAATAATTTACCTGTGTTGAATCACTCTCTTAAAAACAAGACTTGACCAATAAGTAAACCTTCCTGTGCTTGGTCTTAGATTTTAGAGTTTCCAAGAGAGTGAAAAACTTTGGTTCTCATATAAAGAATGTATAAACATCTAGGCTCAAGTATTTGTTATAACAGCACAAACAGAATAAGGCAGTAGACAAAATAAATTAGCCGTACTTAGGACAATTGTATAAAACAATATGGAACCTTAATTTCAAGACAGTATTGTCACTAAAGGAAAACAATGTCTGATCAATGGACAAAAGAAAACATGATAGGGAAAAAAAGGGAAGTAAGGCAATGATCCTGAGAAAATTCATAAAATTTTTCAATCTAGAAATTAATTGGAAAGATTCTCACCCTGACTAACTATATATACAGACACCTGTGAACTAAGCAACTGCACTGAAGATGGTAATCTTTAATATTAGTTTTATGCTTGGAGTGCCTGTCATTCTGGTTTTCTGAACAAGGGCTGTTTGTCATGACATGCCAGTTGCTGCTGTGTTGTCTCTTGGGTAGATGATTATTCAAAAAGAAGAGGGTGGTGAATGAAGGTAGGAGACAGGAAATTGAATGTTTTGGGACTGTCCTGCTTCAAGGTTTTATATGGTTAGATATCTGGAATTATGTGTAAATGTAAGAATTATATAATTCTTTATGCCTATTTTTAAAATATATCTTAATTTGTTAAATGTTTTTT
>NDGN011328398.1:0-11354 GCA_002564285.1 Tympanoctomys barrerae
GGAAGGAAGGAAGGAAGGAAGGAAGGAAGGAAAGAAAAGAAAAGAAAAGAAAAGAAAAGAAAAAAGAAAAGAAAAGAAAAGAAAAGAGAGAGATGGACACTTGCCAGAGACTTGGGTACCTGACCCCCCCACCCCCACCCCATGACTTCTGACTTATTTCAGGAATAATACTGGATCTTGGTTTACTAAACAGGGTGCATGTTCCTAAAGAACACTAAACTATGTAAGGACAGGCATCCACTCTATTGAATTATGAAGTAGGGGAGGTTGCAAGTGATACTTGACATCTCTATTCATGGAAAAGTTGAACAGGAAAAGCACAAGAGCACTGAGTACTAGCTGCTAACATATTTCTCTATAGAAGGGGTGTTAAAAGGGAGGGGAGTTCTGTACACTGCTGCAGGGGCATAGAAGGGTGGAGGTGAGGATACAAAGACATAGGAGGGCTATTCTAAGATGCATGCTGACTGCCAGAATTACCCTAGTACTAGCAATATTGTGTACCCCCAGATCAAGGCACTGCTGCCTGTGACATCTGGCTCCCAGGTTGCCAAAGTCAATGTGTGCCATGGATGGAAGTGAATTACTGTAGAAATTGAAAAATTCATTACATTAAGTAGAGTGCACAAACAGAAATAAGGCTGTCACTCAATATAAGAACCCAGCAGAATTTGTTTGCTTATTCAAAATTTCTCAGTGCATTATCATCAAAGGCCCTGTAGCTTGCTGGCAACAGACACGTGGGAGGCCGGGTTGAACATTATACAGTGTCCCCAGTGCCGAGGACTTTACTTTGCTTGCTCCTGTGTAAGGAGGGTGCAATTGGACTAGTGGTAAAGCAGCCGAGGTCTCAGCCCCACAGGCCACCTTACAGTCACACAGGCCACCTTATAGGAGACACCAGATGTGTACCTCCCAGAGCAGTGAAGGGAGCGTGGAGCTTTCAGCGAAAGAGGAAGCTCTGTAACTGATGGCAAGAAGTAAAGTTTATTTTTCTGTTCAGTTCGTTTATCCAAGTAAGAAGGGAGGAGAGTCCTGGCTTCCCATTCCAAACTTCTCAGAGAATGACTTTTCAGTTTTTCTTTACAAATGAACAACTTGGGACACTGCACTTTCAGGGGAACCTGGACAGGCCTGAAGTCACTGATGAGTGCATTTCTCCTGGGGCTGGTTTAACCTTTGAAACCAGCCAGTACAGAGGAGAGCAAGAGAGAAGGTCAGGGCAGCCTTGGTGCGCTGGCATTTGGACTGTTCAGAGGGAGAACAATTTATTAAGGAAATTATTTCAAGAAATGCAAAACACACTACAGAGACTGCAGTCAAGGTCTCCAGAAGATTCGTTTCAACATTCAATAGCCGAGAAACTCGCAGCCCTTAGGTTGGCTCATTTTCCCATTCAATCATTGTGCACACGGGGCAGGGTAATAGAGCTTCCACGTTTAAAACAAAATTACCAAAGAAAAAACAGCTCTTATCCTTGACTCATTTCTCTTTTCACATTATTTTGGTCTGATAAACCCTTTGTTTCCAGAATGAAGACCTTGGTATAGGTCCAAATATACATACCATGCCTTTATTTTTTTTTAAAACAAACTGTTGAAATATTCCTTTCAATGATGAAGGTAAGATATGTTAGTAATGAGGAATCAACACCACACCCATCACTTATGGAAATTATACCAATTACTGGTATTTTCATTATAAAAAGGGCCAGAGTCAACAATATTAAATGAACCTCGCTTATTTTACATTTATATGCCCCTTTTGAAAATGCGACATTGTCTTTCCCATAATAATCCCTTACCTTGCTTATTACAGGGAAAGTGAGAACACCATCGCCAAGATTAATGAAGCATTAGTAAAGTATTTTAGGTACAAAAGACCCATTTTTGTGTGGAACCAGAAAAACTCAGCAAGGGTTTAGGAAGGA
This sequence comes from Tympanoctomys barrerae, assembly GCA_002564285.1. Lineage (NCBI taxonomy): Eukaryota > Metazoa > Chordata > Mammalia > Rodentia > Octodontidae > Tympanoctomys > Tympanoctomys barrerae. The sequence continues at coordinate 1,931 of NDGN011328398.1, forward strand.
GAAAACCTGAAGTTCTCTTCCACTTAATTCTTCTAGCCGGTGGGTGATAAATTGATTGTTCTTTTAATGGCAGGGTCAGAAAGACAAAGAAAAACATTTTCTGTAACTGGCTATATTTTTTATTAATTGGTAAACTTTTTTGTTCAGATGTTCTGTGTCACTGAGATGAATCACCTTCAGTTTTAATTGTAGCCCTCTCAAAGGCCAACTCACTGTGCTGAAAGAGAGGATAAGAGGGCGCAAGAGGCGTTTTCCTCAGCAAGACAAAATGCAACAGAACTATCATTCCCCTTGCTAATCACAAAAGAGAAAAAGGATTGCGTTAGCCCTGTGGGCTGTTATTTCCCTGAAATTGCTTCTTAAAAGCTTTATGCCTTTCATTAAAACTATCTTTTTGGTTTATTACCTTCAAAAAACTGGAACTAGAATTGGTAGTATATTAAGAGTAAAAATCCTACTTACAATGGAAGAATGCTGAGTGTTTAATTATAAGTATCCTGTCAACTATGAAGTCCAGTAAGATTCACAGCTGAAGGAGGTGGAATGTACTGACAGCAGCAGGCATTTAGGAGGCTGAAGCAAGAGGCTTGCTGACCCAGGAGTTTCAACAAAATAGACTCTCAAAAATAATCATTTGGTCACTTGGTCTTAGTTAATTAAGACTCTCACAAAAAATACAAAAAATTATAAAACGCTATATTGACTAGTTAATTTAATGTTCATTTTAATGATTTTTCCCAGTGCAATCTCATAATGTTTATTTAAGACCAAGCTATAGTTACCACGTCACACCAGCTGTGTTGGGGTCCTAGAGAAGTCAGGGAAAGTACCCAAGTATCTGGGGTGGTACGAGTGCTGCGAATCTCCTCGTAAAGCTCTGATGTGAAAATGTGCCCCCAGCAGTGCAGATCAGAGTCATTGACACAGTCCATCACACACAGCGTTATTACTAAGAGCATGAAGCCAGTCATGGGTACGTGTGTGGTTCACAGTAAGACCTCCTTCCAGACTACTGGGCAAGCTCAGCTTCCCAGCTTAGAAAATCAGCCAAGTGCCCAGATATAAAAGAAAAAAAAATGAGTTTTTACAGTGGAATAATTGCCAATACAGGGTCCCTTTCAGTAATAAAGCAAATTGGAGTTTATCAGCAACATTATACAAAGGTTCAAGGTAGAACTTACTCACCTGAAGGGAAGAGACCCCATTTCTACAAAAAATGATACTGGAAATTAAAATATGGCTGTTCAGATCACTTAGTCCACTTTTGCAGAAGCAAATAACCTTCTCCTAAGTACCTCGGTGGCCTCTACAGATGTCATTGTATTTCAGTGCAACAAAAGAGAGGCTATGTGTAATTATGACTGAGTTGTTATACATTATTTAAAAGGCAGGATATTAAGTAATATATTTTAACTAATCCTTTAAAAAGTTTTGAGACTTCAGGCATGTGGAAAAAATTATTTGAACCAACAATTATGTTTTATTCAATGTATTCTGTCTGTAACTTTTTAAATCAGGTTTTATTGATATAGTTTAGATATACATAATGGTCACAGTCATCATAGAGAATTCATAGTTGTACATGATATAACTTGCTTTTCGTCCACTCTCCCAGCTTCCCTTCAATCCCCTGTCTATAACTTTCAAGGGCTTTTCTGAATATGATTTATTATGCTCAGGAGTGTGTCTTTGATATTATCTCAATTATCAGTAAGATTAACTCATATAATTAAGAATTCAATTTTTAAAAAGATATTTTTTCAGATTGTTATGTTGCCAAAAATTGTGCTTGCTGATGTGATATATGAGCTTTTGGTTGTGCTGAAGTATCTCTTAGAGTACTATATCATTCCTGGAACATAATAAATACTCACCTGTGCTCTGGTTATGTTATTTTAAGAGCTTATGTATAAACTTGAGTGTGAAGGACTCTAAAAGGACCTAAGTGAGGATAAGTCAGGGCCTTGTTTAAAACAAAAGCTCCTGATTCATTAATGATGCCTGCTATCACAATGTCATGGATGTAATACAATGGTCTTGGAAGATTTTTGGAAGACAACACCATAAGAAGATTTCAGATCTTTAACTCTCTTTCTTTGAAAATCTTCTGTCACAAGTCAGAAGGATAATGTCTCTTTTCACCCAATGAGAAAGCTGTTCTCACACGAGCATAATTAATCTTCTGACACCATGACAAAGAAATTCCTTAAAAGGATTTCTCCGATTTCCTCTCAAGACAGAAGATTGTCTTTATCCATCATCTGTTCTTCCTGATCCCTTCATTTTGAATATCCACGTCAGCAGAATTGTCCATCAGAGCAGACAGCAGGAGGGAAATGTCTGCATGATTGATAGGGCCTGGTGCTCCCCAGGCCTATTTAAGTGCAAGCATCTATTGTTGCAAACTTACTTTACAGCAGTTAAACAAATATAATAGTCACCAATTCAACCATTGTGCTGCTTAGTCTTGACTAAAACTAGCAAGTGAAATTTGCTAATGACAAGGCACTGATTTTGAAGCCAGATTAAAACTCTACAGATAAATTAACCTGATGTTTACTCAGAAAAAGGCAAAGTATCAAAGCTATGAACAGTCCACCGGGAAGTATCATATACTATACTGTATATCCATGGATAACCCCACTAAAAAACAAGAAAAGTCTAATAGTTTAATAGTATGGTAATTGAACAAACACATCTTAACTGTCACTCAATATTTCTTACCTACTTCGTGGCTGAGGCCAGGGAAAAGCTACATACACTGTGTTACCATCCAGGCACATTAATGGAGAACGAGCGATTGGCTCAATTTATTACCATCCAGGCATGTTAATGGAGAACAGGCGAGTGGCCCTTCCTTCCTTTTTTTCCCTACTCACAGTAGTTTTCTCATGGAGGTATTTAGATGAGTCTGCATGCTTACACCCATCTCAAGAAAGCTGAAAACCATCTGAGATTCCTTGAGTCTCTGCTGCATCACTGGGGCACTAATGAATCACAGCACTGCAGGGCAGTTTCAAGCAGAGGAGCAGAGCATACCAGGCCGAGCTCCAGGCCACAGAAAATGCAAGCTTGGCTCCACTTTCAAAGTAACCTACATGAAACAGAAACAGATCTAGAGATTTCACTAAGCTGCTAGGAGAGCACCCTGTATCAGCAGCAGAGGTTACAGCATGCTCTGTGTTCTTTATAGATGCTGCCAAGAAAGGCCACTTGTGTCCAGACTCCAGGACACACTGACACCGTGCTTTCTGTTTGCACCACAGTGACCTTGACAACTCAGTTCTGGACGCGCCCTGTGCAAGTATTTGTTTATCCTCCCATCCACAAACCCTGAGGCAGCCTCTGCGGGCTAGGGTGCCCACTCATTGGTGCTCTCCTGGGCACGGTCAGGACTGACCACCACGGCCTGTCTCACAGCAGGACTTTCCCCCCACTGACCTGCCTCTTCAGCTAAGAGAAGCAGCTGAGAGCTGGCCCATTGCCAGAGCATGTGTATTCTCCAAAGCCTGGCTTGATTTCAGGTTTTCTTAAAACTGTGAGCAACTCAGGACTGCTTACCCCTTGGAAGACCTCAAATAGAAGATTTATATCTAGGATAAAGACATAGGAAAAGTCTTGTGGATGAAGAGATATGTAAGCAATTTAAAAGAAGCATGTACCTTAGAGTGTAAATATAAAGAAGCTGGAACTCAACAGAGAGCTGGTACAGAAGGTAACACAGAAAGAAGGGGTGTGTGGGAGGGGTACACACACAGCCGGGAGGGGTATTCCCTCTTCTGGGAAGATCAGAAATCTCTCAAGGACTCAGTCCACATTGTTGGTTACCAGCTCTTTCGTCTTCCTACCAGAGTTCTGAGGGTCGTTTTTTTTTGGCTAGGGAGGGGCAGGCAGTAAGCAATCCTTATAATGTGTGCTCGCCCACTTACATGGACTGGCATTTTGTCAAGAAGGAGGCACTGTCTGGAGGTGTTGGGTTAAAACTGAGCAACACAGTGTAAGCACCGCCAATGGCCAGGAGTGCATGACCCAATAAGGAGAGAGCAGAACCTTCCTGCGTACTTTGGGTGGGAAAACACTAGAGTCCTTGAAATTCAGCCCAAGTACAAAAGGAATATGTTGCCTATACGATCGTTGGAATTCAGTCCTTGATGGGAAACTGTAAGGGCTCATATACACACAAACATGCACACACAAAATAAGAGTAGAAGAAACATTCTGTAGCCCTTCAGAGATATCTTTGTTAGGTAAGCATTAATCTTGGTGTGGCTTCTTACAGTATTTTAAGACCAACTGTTCTTAGAGCACAAATTTTGGATTAAGACCTACATTAACTGGATCCACGCTCTCCAGCCGAGGGTACATGTGGTCTACTTTCTCTTTGCCTCTGTTAATGCATGTGTAAAACAGGAATAATAAAAATAGCACCTACTCTTCACAAGGTGGTTGGAAAGGTCACATATAAATTTGCAAACTACATAGTTCCAGAATATTATTCATTCTGTGTTGCCCCTTTTTTCTTATTCACACTTCTTTAAGTGGCTCTAGTTCTCTGTTTAGGTTGAAACACACACATGTGCATACGCATGGCAACAACCACAGTTTTTGGTGCTGAGAAAAAAGCAAACCTAACAGATTGAGCCACACGCACCCTTCTTAACCATCAAGAGGGAAGAATGAGGAAACTGGGCAGAACCAACAAGGAACAGGCCGAGGAGGCAGGAGGGCAGGGAGTGAACGGTTTCTCAGCACTTGCTCTGAACTCAGTCTGCCTCAGCACAGCTCAGCTTCACTGTGTGTCCAGGGTTGTCTTGGCACTGTTTGCAGGATGTGTATTCAGGAAGAACCAGGATATAGAAAGCACATGTGCTTGCTTTTATGTCACCTGATTTAATTTGATACTATAGGCCAAGCAGTGGGACAGATGCTGAGGCCTCAAGCGTAAGACCATACCGTCCATCCGGAAAAGCGGCCAAGTGACCCAACCATTTCATGTGGTGTGATCAGGGGTGTTAAGAAGCCTCGGGGTAAGGGTGGGTGTGGCAGTGCATCAGGACTTCAAAGCCAGGAGGAATTTGCATGGCCTAGAAAGTGTGGGGTTGGAGACGGTCCACACAAAGGACTGAAGGGCAGAGAAGTCAAAGAAGTAGGTGCCTGAAAAGTCAGGCCAGGTTAAGAAGACACATAGAATTTTTTCTTTTACAAAGGGAGTCCCTGAAAATTGGGGTCAAAAGAGTGACATGACCAAACCTGTTTTTCTAAAACATATTCATAGGACTGAACAAGAGATCCTAGAGGGAAAACAGGAAACAGAACAGCTTGAAACTGTTTCCCATCAGCTCAGTAAAGATATAAAGGCTCGGGCAAGCAGCACTGGGGAACAGGACTGCAATGGAGATGAGATGCCACTGATGGAGACTCTGGTGGGCTGGGCAGTGGAGTCACAGGGATGGAGGTACGGGGTGGGGTTCAGGATGGTTGAGAAGTTCCCGCTTCGGACTCTCCAAAAAGCAGCAGGCCCTTAATTTGGATGGGGTAGGTAGCCAGCAAAGGCAGCATTGTCTCATGCATCCAGGCATCTTGTTTCACCTGTGTCACTAACACCTGGGACTCCCCAGGACAGAATTAAAGTACAGACTGAAACCTTAGGAAAGCAATATTCCTCAATTTGTTTTTAATAAGGTATTCTTTTCCTTTGACTTCTTTTCAAAAGGAATCCTGTAACACCCACTATCAATTCTAATTAATAGTCACCCCGGAAATTCAAAGTTTCATCATTTACTTCCTAAACTGAATGGCTGTGGGTTATGTGGCTAGATTGGTCTTTAAGAATGAGACAGCTAGCTGAAGGAAAAAAAAAAAAAAAAGAGCAGACATCTGCCAAAAGGCCATATGTGCCAAATGGAAGATAAGAGTGGCTTGAGGAGGCAGAAGAAGGAACGACAAGCAGTTAATGCTTGTATCTTGCTGTAAGAGGAGTTCCTAAATTGGAAGACCTAGTTTAATAATGAAATTAAGACAGGGGTTCCTATCAGAGAGAACTTTTAGGAAAGAATAGTCTTAGTTTCATGCCACTGTTTTACATTCACCCATTTTTATCAGATTAAAAGATGACGCATATCATAAATTAACTAAAGTGTTACAGATGTAAACAAAACTAACATGACATTTTAATGGAAAGCAAATAGATTTATTCACCAAATTGTGTGATTATCTAGCATGTTCACTTCTACACCAAGAACACAACCTGACGCTGGGAATGGAGAAAGAAGTGTGGGCGAGGTGGAGCAGAGCAGCCAGCTTTCTCAGATCATGAACGTCTGGGGGAATACTGTGGACAGAAAATACAGAAAGAGCTTGGCTTCCTGACACCATGAGTCACACCTCAGGCCCACTTTGCCTCCCCTTGGACTTCCTAACAGTGAAAGAAAAATAAATCTTATTTTATTGGAGCCACTATTTCTTAGTTCTTTATTACTGCCATACTTAATCCAAACAAAACCCATTTTGACATTTTCCTGTGTCATTTCATTTTTGTGTATGTGCATGTAATTTTTCTCATAAAAGTAGGGATATTGTACTTTTGTATATACTGATGTATCTGTTCTCTTTTCTTTGATCAACTTAAATACTTTCATATGCTAAACAAGAATCTATGACATAATCTTTCAAGATTGTCTTTGACTGGACTGTCACTCATATGGCAACTAGTTCATGACTTGGGGACATTTAGTCAGTCGTTCTATTTATCAGTGGACTTCTCTAACTTATTATAAATTTACCAGGTGACATCAGAACTAAAAATTATTCCACTGTACCTCCAAAACAGTATGATAACTGTAATAAGTAAATAAAATAATATTTTCTGCTATATGGTGTGAAGGGACATGGTCATTACTTCATTTAAATTTTTATATTGAATCTGGTCATAGAAAAGAAATAGAAGAAGGAATCTAGCAAGCATTTGGGTTTTTTGTGCACCAAAGGTAGAGAACAACAGTAGATAACACTGCCACCCAATATGAACTTTTTTTTCCTGTGGTATCAGGGAATGAACTCAGGACCTTGCACTTGCTAGGCAACCACTTATGCCACTGAGCTATCTACCCAGCTCTCTATATGAACCTATAACTAACATTTTTTGTAAGAGCTTCAGGCTAGAAGACTCAATCCCACACACACAAAAAGCACTCTCTTTATACACTCTATGACCACTTTCTTAGCCTAACAGGGTCAAAAAAGGTAAGACTTAGGCAGTATTTCTCTACTAAGAAAGACATTGGCATTACTAAGAGGTTCAAAGTCTACAATCTTCGCTGGGGAAATCATTGTGGAGAATTCTCAAAACACTAAGACTAGCAGTCCCATTTGACCCAGCTATTCCCCTTCTTGATATCTTTCGGAAAGAATGAAAAGCATCAGACCACAGCGATATATGCACACCCATGTTTGTAGCAGTACAGTTTGTAATAGCCAACTCTTGGAAACAACCCAAATGCCCATCAACTGAGAAATGGGTAAAGAAGATGTGGTTTTGTTATATCCTGGAGTAGAACTTTACCATAAAGAAGGATAAGCATGAGACATTTTAGCTAAATGGATGGACCTGAGACCATGCTCTTAAGTGAAATAAATCAGACACACGTGTAGATACTAGATTGTTTCTCTCATGTGAGAAACTGAAAGTGTAAACAAGGACCAAAATGGATACTAGGAATTGTGAAATAGGAAGAAAATGTTCAAATGGGGAGTTGAGGAGGGGGAGAGGGAAGGAAAGAAGGAAAAGTTAAAATCATGAGAAAAAAAAGTAAAAACGGAAAAAAAGCTTTTGTAAATGGGGAGGGGTTGAAAGAAGAGAATCAAGTTGTATCACAGACAGGTACAAATCTCCATGATGAACATGGTCATTATGTATATCTAAAAATGTACCAATAAATCCTGGTTAAAAAAACTATAATATTGTATCTAAACTTGGCATGAAGTCAATAAAACAATTTCTTTAATGCATTTAGTACTGGTTCTACAGGGTCTCACTACATAGATCGGACTTGTAGTGATCCTCCTGTTTTCAGCCTCCCAAGCGCTGGGATTACAGGCATATGCCACCACGTCCAGTCTCAATCACCATCTCAGCACACCCTGCGGGCAGGGCTGGCACAGCACACAGGGATCGAACCCCGGTCCCTGCGCTCTGCCTAAGCAGGCACTTTAGTCCGCTAAGCTATCTGGCCGGCCCTGATACAGAATTTCTACCTGTGTGCTGAACTAATCAACCTTCTTCGTTACTTTCATACTTCAGAGGTTTTGCCCTGGAGAACGCTGCTCTAGCCAAAAGCTTTTAATCAAAAGCAGATGTTGGATATATAGTATCTTTCAAACATCTATGGAGACAATCATATGCTTTTTCCACTAATGTAGAAAATTACTTCAACAATTTTAGAATTCCTAGAATGAGTTCTACTTGGTAATGGCATATCATCTTTTAAGAATACTTTTGAGTTCTCTGAAACTACTTTATGTAGTATTTTGTTGTGGTTTCCTATCAATGTCATTGTAGCATTGTAAAAATAATGTTGTCCAAAAAAATTTGTATTCTTTCAAGCACTTTAAATAGAACAGAAAGTTTTCTTACTTGTATTTCTTTAATATTATTGTATCCTGAAAACATCTGTGACTGATGCTCTTTTGGGGAGTCCCTCTTTAGCAATTTTCTCTAATACAGTTGGTGAATCTTGTCTTCTGAGACCACTTCTGACCACTGTATTATCCTATAAGTTATTTATGCCATTCAAATTAAGCATTTTTGTATAGTTGACTAATGTTGTACTTTAGGATCCTTTTAAACAGCTTTTTTTAAAAAAAAATGTATTTGGTTGTTACAGGGTCTCACTACACAGCTTGGACTTGTGGTGATCCTCCTGTTTTCAGCCTCCCCAGCACTGGGATTACAGGGGTGCAACACCACGCTAGCCCAGACTCTGTGGCCTCAGCATGCGCTGGGGGGTGGGCTGGCAAGGCATGCGGTGCCAGGGATCAAACTGTGGTCCCTGTGCTTGCCTACGCTTGAGCTATCTTGCTGGCCCAAATCTTTTTTTTGGTGGTGGTGGTGGGGTGGTACTGGGGATTGAATTCAGGTCCTTGCGCTTGCCAGACAGGTGCTTATGACACGGAGCTATCTTCCGAGCCCTAACCAGCTCTTTCTGTTTGGTTATTTTTTCATCAACATTTTTCACCTTGTGATGTATGCTTTCTTCTTTTTGTATAAAATTACCTACATTCATCATTCCCCTTGTGCCCTCCAAAGAGATCAAGCTCCCAGATTACTTTATTAGTGCTGCATTTTTTGTTTTCTAATTTACTTATTTTTGCTTTTACCTTTATTAGTTATTTGTTATGCTCCTTGGATTCTATCTGCTGTGATTAC
>NDGN011328401.1:0-11598 GCA_002564285.1 Tympanoctomys barrerae
GTGAAATCCCCTCAGGATTTATCCCGAGATCCTGCACCTCAGATTGTAGAACCTTTGTCAGTGGTACTTTTATTTTAAATGTATTGTGTTTGCTCCTGAAAACATGCTCTTTTATTTTATTTTTACACTGGATTAAGGACAATTTATTGTTTTTTTGTGCAGAAAATTCAAGAGTACACTTAACCCAGTTTGGTGGCAAGGTCTTTAGCCTTTGCTTTCTCCAGCTTGGCAATATTAGCCAGATTTTGGACCCCAAACGTTGCCTCTCCAGTGAGGGTATCTCATCGTATCTGTCATTGTAGTTGGTCCCAGATGGCCTCCACCTGCTTAGCCAGCGTGCCTTTGTCTTCTGAGTTGACTTGCATGAAAGCGACAGTGGTACAGGTCTTCCTGTGGACCAGACGCCCCATCCTGGCCTTCCCCTTGATGATGCAGTAAGGGGTCCCCATCTTGCGACACAGGGCAAGCAGGAACACGACTGTTTCAATGGGGTCCATGTTATGTGCAGTCACCACAAGCTATGTCTTCTTGTTCTCCACCAGAGTGGTGACAGTGTTGACACCTGCTCTGAGGACTGGTGGCCTCTTAGTGGGGACATCCCCTTTGCCAGCAACTTTCTTCTCTGCCCAGGCCAATAGCCTCTGCTTCTTCTCTTGCTTGGTCTCTGGTCTGTACCTGTGGGTGAGCTTAAGCAGCTGGGTAGCTGTTTGGCAGTCTAAGGCCTGGGTGAACTGGTTAATCACAGGGGGCACCTTCAGCCGCTTGTACAGAATGGCCCCCTGTCGCTGTAGCCAGATGTAGTGGGACCATTTGACAAAGCAGGTGAGGTTTCTCTTGGGCTGGATGTCCTGTCCAATGCCAAAATTTTTTGGCCTCTTCTCAAACATGGGACATACCACCTTCTTGGCCTCCTGTTTCTTCACGACAGCGGTGGCCAGGGCCATCTTCTTGCCCTTGGCCTTCTTGCCTTTCGGCATCTTGGCCGGCTGACAGAAAGAGCAAACGTGCTCTTTTAAAAATAAAGTTTGGGGGGCTGGGGAGATAGTTCAGTAGATTAAATGCTTGCCTGGCAAGTGCAAGGGCCTGAGTTCAATTCCACCAAAAAAAAAAAAAAAGTTTTTGAAGGTAATTTCTGAAAAATTGATATTCTGAAAATAATCCTGTTTTTTGCTATCATGTCTGTCCATAATGTGAGCTACGATAGCAAGATGGTTAGTTACATTCAGCTAAAAGGACTTAGTACTAACTCACAAGTGACAGAAAATACAGTGAACCCTTGATTTACAAACTCAGCTCATTCCCAAGGGCTGGTCTTAGCTCAGGTCATCTGTTGCAGGCTCAGGCTGTTCTCACAGCCTTCCAGGTCTCTGTCCTCTACACAGGCAGATCTCAGCGTCCTTAGGCACTGGCCCAGGATTTCTCAGTTAACCCCATAAAGAAAAGGATGTTGTAATGTTCCTTTTAGATCCCTTACAGGATTGCGTCTTTATCTCTATCTAGAAGCACAAGCTGCCGGCGTTCCAGTCATAATTCAAGACTTTGGTCATAAGTTTAAACTAAAATTTGGGTCAAACAATTGAAGTTATTTGTATGTCAGACCAGTCCCTCACTTGAGGGTCCTCTGCATGTTATGTCAAGTAGCTTCCTGAATAAATATTACTCTAGAAACTGACGCAAAGCTTTTTGTTTACATTTCTATAGCTACAATCAACCTAAATTCAGCCAACGATAGCTGGTTTGGCAGCTTGAAAGACACCATTCAAAATCAGCAAGGACAAGCGGTGTGGGTGTCCGAAGGAAAGGTATGTGGCCTAGATAGGCGGCTGTGAGGTGAGAGTCCGTGTGCTGAATCTTTTCTCAAGAGCAGTGAATGTAGGAAGTGTGATACTGATATACGTATTCATCAAGCCTGAAATTTTAGACATTTTCCAACAAATAATAAAATGATGCCTTAAAAAAAAAAAAGGCAGTGTGTGATGAATGCAGTCCTACATTCACTTCCCTTTTACTTTAACGTAGTAACTAGTACCGTATTCCAAGTACACTAATCAGAGCTTACAAGATCTTGTGCTGAGCTCCACAGCTTACTAAGACATGGTGGACTTATGAGTGGAGATGAGAGGCCAGGTTGAGGACCATGGAGAATACAATTAATACAAAAAAGAAGAGCTGGTGGAATTGGGGCTATTTGCTTAGAAAATTGAACTAGGAGTTTCATTAGGTGGCATGTGAGCATCTACGACTCTAAAGTTAGAGGAAAGCATCTTATTTATAGCAATAGCTTACACCCAGCCCTGCTACCTGCTGTCCTGTGCTCCAGCCGAGTTGAGGTAGTCCGTGAGCAGAATCATGATGAGTTTGTTACACAATTGATAAAGTCTTGCTTTCTGAGAACTAGCCCAGGAGTCTAGCCCTCACCAAGTGCTGACAAGTTTGGAAGGCTCAGTGCTAGCTTCCCTTAGTGCTAGCCAATCAGGGCATAGTTTCTGTGCTCAAGGATCCAAGAGTCCTGTAGATGAATAGACAAGTGCATTGCACAAGGCAGTGTGTGCTTATTCTTAGGAGGTAGATACTGAGAGAAAAGGCTGGAGGAGAGTTGGATTACGGAAGAAAAGTGCCACAGCTAGTGAAAGTGTGCATCAGTTGTGGAACATAGAGTAGATGGTAACAGTGGTGGGCTAGAGAGTCCCTAATTTGGATCCCTCCACACAAATTAGTGTACTGTCTGCAGTGTGTCAAAGCCAAAGGAAATTAAAGGCATCTTCCCTGTCTGGAACATGTCAAGGCTTCCGCCACTTGGCTGAGCCCTGTGGGAGATTTTTTTTTGAGTCCCAGCTCCTAGGGGCCATGACAGACCCCACTGACCGTCCAAAACAAATTCCTCTAGATTGAAGGGATGGATGATGACCCCGACGACCACATGTCCTACTTAACCGCCTTGGGCGCAGACTATCTGAGTTGCGACAGCCGCCTCATCAGTGACTTTGAAGACACCGACGGCGAAGGAGGTGCCTACACTGACAATGAGCTGGATGAGCCGGCCGAGGAGCTGCTGGTGTCGTCCATCACCCGTTCCTCGGAGCCGGTGCAGCATGAGGAGGTGAGGGGAGGCATGGCGTAGGCTGTGAGGCCAGGGCAGGAGAAGGAGATCCTGGTGTAACATTCAATTCTTCTGGACAGATAGTAACTCAAGGTGCTGTAGAGGGATTTCTAAGGGTTGGAGCAGATGACAGCCAGGGAACCTTAACTCTGAGTCAGAGCCTATGTGGTTGTAGCAGCGACCCATGGGAAAGTGGGGCCAGAAAGAGGCCAAGTGACCAGCACTCCCCTGCCCTCAGGCATGATGGGTAAACACATTGGCTATTAATGTCAGCCATCCAAATTACAAACAGAACATTGAGTTTTAAATATATGACATGGTTGTATTTACTTGTAACCTTTGATTAGGTCTCTGTCTGTACTCGTAGGAGTCCTTGCTTCTCCACTCTACCTTTAACCTTCTAATCTTGCTGAAGCTCCTGAGTGTTTCCCCATCAGTTTCCTTCTCTCTCGTGTTTCAATTTGGTGATTGATTCTATGATCAATTATGCATCCGATGCCATGTACTGTGCATCCGCTAACCCGTCAATCAATAGTTTATGTGATCCTGGAAGTTACATTGATAAGTCAGTGGTTTGTCGGTTGCACATTGGAGAACATTGGAATAATGAACTTTGTAGATTGTCCAAATTTATGTGGATAATTATTGCTGTGGACTTCCTGTTAGCAATTTAATGAGGTGAATATTTTTCTTTTATGAAATATAAATACCAAAATCAAAAAGATGGAGGAGGGAAACCCACCCCCAGGAAAATAATTACTATATACTGCTAGACACAAAGAACTAACCCCTAAATGTCCACAGAGATAGATGCTTAGAAATTTTCACATTTCTTAATGGCAAAGAAAATTTAGACTCTAGAGGGGTTTTTGTTCTGTTTTTAAGTTGAACCGTAAAGATAGACCCTGCTGTATTAGAGACGTCCGGTTCTAGAAGACATGTCCTAAGCACGCGCGAGTGCAAGGGTGCTGCTGTCCGCCTTTGTGGTGAAGGCACCCTAACTCGGCACCCCCACTCTGGACTCTTAACGAGCTTGCGGAACTCCAACAAGGCAGATGAGTGCTCTCTTCTCGGCTCAGATTTCTTGTTGTAAATGAACCTTTATGTTTTGTAGAGCATAAGGAAACTCAGCCCAGAGCCACCAGCTCAGATGAGGAGGGCTGCTAGCAGAGATCAACTTAGGGACAGTAGCCCACCCCCAGCATTCAAGCCAGAGCCACCCAAGGTATGTAGTCCGGAGGCCTCAGGATGGGCAAGAGGAGGACACAGGTGACTTAAGCCCCTGGGTCTCCCAGAGGACCAAGGACAGTGGTAATGGATTATGGTTTGGGCTCATGGTGTTCTCTCTTGGGAACTGGTCTTTTGAGCCTTGGGTGAACCCAAGAATTACAGAGAGGCAGGAAGATAAAGGCAGTAGAAGGAGAGTGCCTAATTTTAGGACTCTTAGTGTTCATTTTATTCAGTTTTCTTCTATAGAACATTTGACAAATGCTGCATGCCCAGAATCGCCAATCTCAGAATCGGTTTTTCTTTTTCTGCCTGAGATTTCTACCCACAACCTGAATTGGATGCATCAAAAAATCCTAACGTGGTTACTAAAGAAAACAATGATTTTTCTTTAGAGTGTCTCTCATTATGAAAGCAACTTTTAAAAAAAAAGCAACTTAATTTGTCTATTACCCTAAATAGAATCAGCCTAAGGACCCAGGGGGATTATGGCATAGGATTCCTCTATCACCAGTTGGAAGCAAAGCTGTAACTGTAGGCTTTTCTCTACACTCCAATGAAATGTCTCTAGTTAGCTCAATAATTTAGATGAGAAGAAAACAGGAATCAATTGTATGAGCTGCCAGGAGTCATTAATGAGCTTGTGCGGTATATCAGTGAAAACTTGCATGCAGGGCTAGAGTGAAAGTGTGAAGGAGAACTGGATTTCACGTTCTGCGCTACCCCGCCCAAAGCCTGTCACCGGGGTCCTCCCCTCTGGCTGAGCATGGGTCTCGTCTGGCCAGGACATGCAGCCTTACTGCGGCCTGACCTCCAAAGCCACACTCTCAGTCTGAAGCTCATTTGTTCCGAAATTTTCACCAAAATTCTGATCTTCAGTCCACCGTGACTCAGAGTCTGATCCCCTCTCCGGCTGACAATGAGAGCACTTCCAGCACATTCTTGGCTTTGATGAGCTCTTGATCCTCTTGGCTAGGGAAGAAGTTGAGCTCAGCGTGCCCGAGCAGTGGCTGTTTGCCCTCCATCTTTGATTCTTTGTCAGAATCATACTTGTCTACTATCTTGGAAACTGATCAGGAAATGGAGTGTATTAAATCACTAATGTAGATTTGAAAATAACTGAAAGCCCAAGGTTAAAAAAAAAGTCACTGTTCTTTATAGACAAAAGCCCAGAACAAAGAAGAATCCTGTGACTTCTCCAAATCCCAGGAATACAAGTCAAATCCCTCTCTCATGGGAGACGATGAGATTCCCAGGACAGCTGCCAGAGGTTGTCCTCCACCTGTTGCTGCAAAACCCTCCTTCGGACGATCCATACAGAAGCCCTCCATTCCTGTCCCTCCCCCTGAGAGTGAGGAGGTCGGGGAGAGCTCCGAGGAGCAAGAGGACGCTCCCAAGTCAGTCCTGGGCAAAGTGAAAATATTTGAGAAGATGGATCATAAGGCAAGACTACAGAGGATGCAGGAGCTCCAGGAAGCGCAGGAAGCACAGGTAAGAGCCTTCAGAGCGCCAGAGGATCTCAGGGTGGTGACAGCAACAGTGTCATGTAGGCTTGATGGCAGTGCAGTGGCACGTGGTCCCTTTCCACTGGCACAAGGCTGATAGGGAAGCAGACGTGCACAGTACTGTGTGTCACTTCCAGGGTGCTGGCCACCTCGGATGTGCTTGTAAAGCGCATCTTTTCTTCCGATCAAGAGAGAGTCTGCTCTCCGGCTGCTCCTGCTGTTCTCGGGGCTTGGAGTGGCGGAGTCAGATGATGAATCAGTGCTTTTCTGGAGTAGTTTTACCTGGTGAGCTCATCCCACTCAGTTGGCCGCTGAAGTCTCACGTACTTCGCGTGCTGAAATGGAAAGGCCAGTGGCATATACGCATGCACTGTGTGAATTTGTGTTCCATGTACACGTGCCACCTGTCAACACCGAGCAGAACTTAAAGGAGGCTGGGCATCGCGGCGCACAGCTGTGCGGAAGCAGAGGCAGGAGCAGCCCTGGAGCCCAGGAATCTGAGCCAGTCTGGGCAACGTAGTGAGGCCCTTTTTTTGACCTAAAGGTTTATGGAACATATTCTGCTGCCCAGAAGGCAGGGGTTGTCATCCTTTAAGTAGGTTGCAGTAGTACTTCTGAGCCTTTTTTCATATTTGTATTGTGATGAAATATGCTTAATACAAATTTTGCTGTTTTCGAGTGCACAGCTCAGTGACATTGAGTACAGTCACTCTTGCACAGCCCTTGCCACCATCCTTGTCCAGAGGTCCTGCATCCTGTTCAAAGCAAAGTTCTACCCCTCCTGCACCAGCGCCCCTCATTTCCTCCTCCCTACAGCCCTTGGCCTCCGCCATTGGCCGTGTGGGTGTGGCCAGTTAGGAGCCTTAGTAAGAGGAGCTGTACAGTGTTGTTCCACCTGTGCTGGCCTCACAGATCATGCATGTTGCAGCATTTAGAAAGCCTGCATTTCCTTAAACACTTTCTCTGTATGGCCCATACTGCTAGGCACCCTGTACAACATGGAAACTAGAGTTGCGTATTTACCCTTTTCTCAAAATAGGGTAGGAAAGTAGGACGGCCGAAGAGACAGGCCAGCAGGGAGCCAGTGGGAAAATAAAGCAACTGCACCTGTGGCTCATTCCTTTCTTCCTGTTCTTTTTACTAACACTACAGATTGAAATTGCTCAGAAACATCCTAGTCTCTATGCTGTTCCAATCAAAACCCCCAAGCCAGATGCCGGCCTGCCACCACACATAAGGTAAGGGCTCCCCAGCAGGGGAGTTGAGGGAGAAGCCTTCTCTAGCACATAGCCTTGAGAAAAGCAGTTGCTTTACCTAGACTTTAGAGCAGCAAGAGCATTTGTTTTCTTTTTGGTCAACTGTTTATCTTACCTATTCCATTGAATTTAATGGTAAAGGTGAAAGAGTTCCCTTCACGGTCATTATGTTTGTGTGCCTGGGGCCTGGTACCAGCACAACTGGAGCATGTTCCACTGCACTGCATTAGGGTAGCAAGAGGAAGTTCTAGGGTGTACACCTGTTTTTGTCGCTGTTGTGTGTGGCTCGTCACCAAGCAGAGTCCAGCCGATTGTGCCGACCCTGGTCTGAAGGGACACTGCCAAACTCTTGGTGAGACCCTGTCTTAGTCATGTTTCTCGTTGCTTAGACAAAACACGCGACACTTGGAATTAGAGGAAAGGGTTATTTCAGTGCGACTGGTACAGGTCTCAGCCCAGAGTCGGCTGTAAGGCGCAGTGGTGCAGCAGAGGATCTTCGGCGGAGAAATAGTCTGTGGCAAGCAGGGCAGACCAAAGGCAGCAAAACGGTGAAGCAGCAGCAGCAAGTGGTGGCTACAGGGCCCTGTCTGTCCCTTATATCCTGAATCCACCCACCCCCGAGAGCCTGACCTGTGTCCGCATGAGGCTTTGGGGTGACAGCTGGCAACAAGCCACAGCTGTGAAGTGCCTCACAGGCAGTAGGAAGCAACCTCAGGATCTTTTGTTGAAGTTTTGCATTGGATTGTTTTCTGTTTCAGAAAAGGAAAAGGATAAATAAATACTATTTTTTACTGTGACTGGAAACTAGTTTTGTTTTGTGGGAATAGAAAACCAGAAACAAAATTTTTCTTTACCAGTTGAAGCGGAACACAGTTGACTAGGTTGCCTGTGGCAGCAAAGAGGACTTGGTATAATTGAGGCCAGCTGAAGGCTCCCTCCCTGAGCATCCCCAGGGAATGTAGGGGTGGGGATGGCCCCTCTGTCCAATTCTTAGCTTAGGGATCATCCGACTGGCTTCTCTACCGACAGCTCCAATAAGTCTTGCCTTTGAGCTGTTTCTTATCCCACCCCAACACTTGTGGACCAGGAGTGGGACTCAGATTGGCCTGGTCACTCAGCACTGTGTGCCCAGAGGTCAGTAGTGGTCACCTGTGTCGCCTGCTTTCATACTCACCTGCATGGGCAGCTGGAGGATGTGACATCCTTGGGATGTGTGTAACGCCTCCCTTTGTTAGTTCCAGACTCCCCGAGCCACAGAAAGGCCCCTCCAGATTCTCTCAGAATGTGCAAGGAGGTTACGGAAGCGACGCAGAGGAGGAGGAGTACCGCCAGCAGCTGGCAGAGCACTCAAAGCGCAGTTACTTTGGCCAGCCCGCCAGGTACCGCGACACCGAACTGTAGGATCTGGACATGGACTCTTTCAGGCCCCTTGGACGCTCCTGCAAGGGCATTGGGATCATTCTGTAACAGATGTGTACTGCGTGTGGTGGACGCCAAAATCGGGTTCTCCTGGGGACCCCAGGTGCCAGCCAACGTATAAGAACTAAGACTGGGGCCAGGGATATAGCTCAGTGGCACAAGTACCTATGTGGCAAGTGCAAGGTCCTGAGTTCGATCCCCAGTACCAAAAAAACCCCCACCTAAGACTGTTTGTGAAACCACGAGAAGTGTATTATGGCTTTGTGCTCGGAATTGAGAGAAACACTGCCCCAAGCTGTTACTTGCTTCAGTGAACCAAAATCTGTATTAATGCTGTTGGTGTGTTTTAATATGTATATTAAGCAATAACTCAAGGACAGCTTCAGTGTGAGGCTGAATGTGAAAAAAAAAAGAATAAAATACACCGTTGAACTCAAACTAAATTTAAAGTATTTTGCTCTATAAAGTGCCTTTGATAAGAACTGTCTTAAATTCTCCTTTAAAGCTTTATGCAAAGCCATAATGGACTAAAACTTTATCTTGGCTACTTTTTTTTATGCCAGTTTAGCAGCTGTGGTTTTCCCCTGCACTGTGTCATCTTTTCAGTGTTCATCTTTGTAATATTTTCTATAAATGTTGATTGTACATATAATAGCTATACTTGGTAATTTGGCTGTCAAATGCCAAATAGCTTGAAGGCTAAAGAAGTTGGTATGGACCTTACTTGTTTAGAATCATGTACTGCACAAAAGACAGTTGAGAAGAACATTTTATTTCCACGAGTTTGTGTATCGATGGCCCTCATTTTTATAATTTAATAAAAAGAAAGAATACATTGTGATCAATAACTTGCTCTGTGGTGAATTTCTGCACACACATAGCCCGGGTGTCAAGATAGATAAGCACTGTACTGGTGAGCTCTGCCCTCAGCCTTCCTGTTTTTAAGTGCAACGTTTATTTCAATTACTGATCATACAAATGAAAACTTGTTCATTGTTGAACACTGGAAAATAGAACCTAAATGAGTATCAAAATAAAGACTGCTTATCATCCTGCGTTTGGATTGTTTGTATCCATTTCCTCCAGGTGTGTATTTGTATCTATCTGGTACTTGAGATCAGACCATATTTGCAGTTGTTTCATATTTTTTCTAATGTTTTGTCAAGAATACTGCCCTCAGATACTTAGATTGCCATGTGCCTGTCATCGCTAATGACTGCAGAGTGATGCATTGTGGGATTGCTGTTTGCGCCAGTAGTTCCTCTGTTGTTGGCTGTTTGGATCTTTTTCATTTCCTGCCTCTCTACAGGATGTGAGCCTCTTCATATTCAATCCCTGTTTTGTGTATTAGTGATCAGTGTTTCAGTCCTTTTCTGCAGATGAGACCTCAGACATGTAATTACTAAAAGTGTGTGAACCTTTGTAATGCTCTGGATGATGTTTTTTGCCAAATTGCTGTCTAGAAAATTCACATCAGTTCTTACTCCAACATTCACTCTTGAAAGTTTGGTTTAGTTTAAAGTTTAAGCAAGATAATTAAAATTTAAGCTTATGTGAATCGAAAGTAGACAATTTGAGAAAGGAAGAGAGTTCCATTTAGGGTCTCTTGCAGTCTAAATGGTCGCAAAGGTGTTGAGCTTGCGCGTCAGCAGGTAGAAATTTGGTTTACGATGAGTTAGTACGTTAGTGTGTATGATGTCCTAGGTTGTGCCGCTGTCAGTGTGGCTGCTGCAACTCCTAACCCTTTCAGTGCTTTGTCTTACATTTCTGAGCAGTACTCCAGTCACTAGGAGTTGTATATCTCATAAATAAAAACCGTCATCCAAATACACGATGACTAAGTTTGCTTATGTCCCTTACATGCAGGACCGAGCCCTTTTGCAAGTCCAGGGAGGCACAGGGAGCTAGGCTGTTACCCGGCTGCAGCAATTATGTGATGCATTCAAGGGTGCAGACAGGCGGGGCCTCTGTTCCCCAGAATGCCCCGAGTGCACCCAGTGACCACCGTGCCTTTCCCGCCCATTTTTCTGTGTTGCTTTGTTCTGGAAAGGGTTGAAAATTGCTTATAGTACATAGGCGTAAGAGGCATATTCGCAAAGGTGATCCTGGAGGGCTGTCTCTTAAGCTCTGTTCTTTCATAGCACTGTTCCAAGGTCAACTCAGTAAAAGCTTGAGAAAGGGCCAGAAGCAGCAGTGTAGTAGAGGCACCACTGTGCAGTCTGGCTTTACGTCAAGATCTCCTCTGGAATGCCTAGGACCAGTAGCTCTAGGATAGGAATGTGACATGCCTGGTGTCCCAGAATAGATAAATATGTTAATCATCTTTCAGCAAAATCCATTTTATCCACAAGCTGGTGGAGGGGTGTTTTACTTTCACAGGGTAAGGCAAATCTCACACATATTTGTAGGAATAAAATGAGTAAGTTCAAGTTTCACACGTCAGCAGGTGTTGGAGCATATATGGTTGTTGTGGAGGTTCCTATGTCCAAGATTTTCAGGGGGCCAGCAGGCAGGAGAGCCTGGGAGGACCGACAGGCTGAGCCCAAAGGCTGGCCACTGGCAGGATGCCACTAGCTTGGGCAGGCTGTCCTAGTCAAGCCTCCAATGTTTGGCTGTCACATGTCTGACTGAGGACAGCCTGTTTACTCAGAGTTCACCACTTTAAATTGTTAATCTCACTGAAAACAAAACACCTTCCCAGAAACATCCTGAATAAAGTTTGACCAAATATTGGTTGCAGTAGCTCAGCCAAGTTGACACAGAATTAACCAGCCATCCCCTTTCCCATGGGGGCCACCTGGGCAGCTGTTTTTGTTCAGTGTTAAAGCATAAATAAACATGAATGAAAAGGGAGAAAGATTTATGTAATTGAAATACATTTTCATGTATGTAGATTTAATACACACTATTTACCCTACATTTGCATATATTGCATGCTTTTATATACAGTAAGGGTTGTCAGTAAGAAAGTCTTATAAGGCAGTAGGTAAAAATGAGATTCAGATAAATTCAAACTACATTAAAAATAAAAGTTGAGGGGCTGGTGAGATGGCTCAGTGGTCTAAAGCACCTACTTAGAACAAGCTTAGCA
>NDGN011328455.1:0-14977 GCA_002564285.1 Tympanoctomys barrerae
GAGAGAGAGAGAGAGAGAGAGAGAGAGAGAGAGAGAGAGAGATCCCCTTAATAGCAGGAGGGGGGGGCAGAGGCTTACTCAGTCTATTATCATAAAGCTCTGCTAATGTGCTTCTGAGTCATGTGACTGCAGAAAAGGCTATTATCTCAATGAAAAGGAAACTGGTTTTTAGAGCAAGCAATAGAATAGAAGCAGGAAGAATTTTCGAGTGTTCCACCATGCTGGATTGTCAAAGGGGGATCTGTCTGATCAGGAGCTAAAAAAGGATTTGTGTGGCTAGTTTGTCAGCCATCGTTATAAGCAAATGATAGAGAAGATGAGCAGCGGGGTGCTCAGCATGTGCTTAGTTTCACATCAAGGCATAATGTGGCTTTGGGTTAATAGAGATTTATTTCTGAGGCAATACATTTTTGCTAATCAGTGGGGGTTGTATTTTGTTTTGAGAAGTGATATGTGCTGTTTGTGTTTATGTCACTGGTGAAGATAAAAAGAGCTACTGAGCTCTAACTTGAACTGCAGAGGCTGTGGACAATTACAAGGTGTGTTTCAAAAGTGCTGTGACTTAATGTTTGGTAATATTCTTGGAATTCTCTGTGCTTGTGGATTGTATGTGCGTGCATTTTTGAAGGGAGAACTGAGCATGACAGCCAGGCAATGATAATGTTCTTAGGAACAAATAGCTCCAGTGTGACCCAAATTGATTATGCGGTCATTATTTCTTTTGTGTTTGCTTAGTGTTTAAAGATTACTTGCAGTTATGTGGCTGGTTTCTTGTGTTTTGAGGAAATGTTTTGGCAAGCATTTTCTAAAATTCAGAAGAATCTTACATCTTTAAAATGCAAATCTGTACTAGGGGATAGATATAATAACTATAAGCTTTATATTTGTATCTCTGTGATTATTTTATATTGCCCTTTCATAAATTCAAGCTTAAAATAGAGCTTTGCTGTAAATTTTAAATTACTGACTTTCTGAGTAAATGATCAATAGAAAATTGTGGAAGGAGGGCTCTGAGGCCTCCCTTGAATGATTCTGTTGTTGTTATATATAGTACCTAACTTTCTCCGGTTGGCTTGTATGCTACTATATGCAGAAAACTATAAATAATACTCAGTTAATCTTCAGGCTGTACTTGCCACTTTTGCCCATGGTAATGCTATTAATTCTCTTAGCAGTTTGTACCTTTCTTTCTCTTTAACCTTGGAAAGTCTAGTACTTAAAAACTGAGATTGGTGAAAGATAAACATAAGTTTAGGAGGACCTGCCCCTTAGCTCAGTTCTTTAAGTGGCTGCTTCAGCAAAGCAGTCAGGGTCAGGTTGCTGTGGTTCGATCCCCACAACTCAAGCCAGCTAAACCTGCCCTGAAGGCAATAAGTTCAGGCTGAAGGTTTGCCTGAGGAATTAATTTACTATTACTTTTTACTTAAGTTCTAGAAAAAAATACGCTCAGTTTGGGGTGGGTGGGTGTCTATTTCCAAGTTGCATATGATCTTGAAACTAAGCTGTATATTTTGTACAGTTTCCCTCTGAAATTGACCTCAGAGGAGATAAGAAAGCTATATACAGTATACAGTTTAGCAAAAACTTAATTCTTGTGTTTGTGATCTTTTCCAATAAAAAATGATGAGAACAATTCAAACATAACTTTTAATTATACTAAGTACAGACTTATGGTATTTACAAACCATTATCTTAATACAGTATAGTTTTTATTTTATTTTGTTTAATACAGTATAGTTTAACAAATCATTAATATTAGAAAGTGAGATTTTAAAGAACACTGGCACCTTATTTTAATCTATCTACATAAAAAGCTAATTTGGTTCCACAAGGCTATGGCTTTTATCATTCTGGATTTTTTTTTAATCTAGATCTCTCCCATGTTCATTAAGTTGGCTAAAAAAAATTTAAGCTCTAAAGGCACTGATATCATATGTTACATATTTTGAATAATATAAATTTCAAAGCTGGATTGTTTGACTTTTATTTCCCTTTTTAATTTGTGTTACCTGATATAAAATCTAACTTTGGGATAGTTCAAAGTGTTTTTGAGTACCAACTGTTATTTCAAGACACAGATTAATTTATCTAAAAATATTTTAACTTTTGGAGTTTGGGGAGTGAGGAAGTATCCCAATCACGTTAGAGTTAAAATAATTGGGTTTTGGTGTAGGATAGTGTCCGAACAAGCCAGATGCCTGCTCTGCAAACCCTGCTACACTTCAGAATTCCAACCACAGTAATTAACCACAAATATTATAATCAGGCCTGATCTTGTCAGGTTGAGGAGGTTTATTTCTTGGGGCTATTTTGAATTTGTAGTAAAGATAGGGTTAGAAAAATTAAAGATGATCTTTAGTATGCGATGTGTTAAAACTCAGTGAAATAGTATGTTCACAAGATCTTTTGTTAACTTGAGAAAGTAAAAGTTTGGGGGAAGTTTAGTTAGGATTAAAGTGCTACCCTAATGTTTTAGGCAGTTACATTTTCTGAAAACTAAAGACATATGAAACTCTTAAAACTAAAACAATCTGTGGACTAGCCAGCAGAAGGCTCTGGGGTACCTCGGGAATGGTAAGAAAGGTTTCTGACCAATTGACTTGCCTTACTTGTTTCTCTCACAGATGTTGTCGTGCCTGATGCTGAGGGTAAGACTTGGCATTTCTGGTGTGCATTTCAGTTCCCCCGAAGTTTATAATAAGCATGCAAAGTTACATCTTAGAGTTTTACCATCACTGATACAATAGAACAGAGACCTGTATTTGCTTTATTTTTAAAGATAACTTCTTCATTGCTCTTTATATTAATGATTTTGTAAGAAAAGATATTATAACCTAGACTTTAAAGGAATTGTTATTAGAAAGCAAACTGAAATACTTTGATATAGGTGCTACATATTTGGTTTTGTGATTGTAGATGTCAACTTAAAATAGTAAATTAATTGATTAAAGTAAAAGGTTACAAAAGCATATACCATGAAGCGTATATTTAAAATGCATGGGTTTTTTTTTGTAAATCTTTAGACTTAAGTCAAAATGAATGCTTGATATTATGTTGACACTCCTCAGATAATAAGAAAAGTTGTTTCATTGGTCTTTCTAAATTTTGTTTTGTTTTTAAGAGTGGACATGTTCATTTTTATATCATTTTTACATGTGCTTGTTAAATATGTTTCGTGGACTTCCCTTTTACCTCATCCTTTAATGAAAAAAATTGTTAGCAAAGCAGTTACTAGTTTTCTTAACCATAAAGCTAATCTTAATGTTGAGGTAGAGCTTACTTTGTGCCAGTGACCACTCTGCGGACCTTTCATGTATAATTCATTTAGTCTTCATAACACTACTGGCTATGCCAGCTCTGCCTATTTGATAGTTGAGCAAACAAAGACACAGAAAGTTAAAGTAACTCTTCCAGATTCACACAGCTAATAGGTAGTGGACCAAGATTGAAGCCCAGTAATTTACTCCCAGATTGCAGCATATTCTGAATTCAGTTGGAGTTGCTGATTTATTCTGGAATAAGAGCAGGATGAATCTAGGGGAAAGGGGAGAGCTAGGTGAGCTTTAAAATGATTTTTGATTTTAAATGTTTGTGTGTTTTGTTCTGTGTTGTTCTTTTGAGACAAAGTATAACTATGTATTTGGAGCTGGGCTGGACTCACTGTGTGGCCCAGACTGGCCTTGTACTTGTAATCCTCCTGCTTCAGCCTCTGGAGCACCTGGGTTATGTGCTTAGCCAACCACACCCTTCCTAAATGTTTGTATTTTTAAGGAACTGGTTTTTTAAAAATATGTCAAGAGTGATGCATGCTTAAAGAGTGCTTGATCTGCTCTAAAAAGAAGCATTTGTTCATGGAAATTAACTCATAGCTAATTTAAAAATCTGTTGTAGAGCTAGGGGGCATAAGGGAGAGCATTCACTTGAGCTGGCAGAGATTGTTAAGAGAGGAGGACTGTGAATTGCCATGAGATTGAAGGGGTGGGAAAAGCACTGTAGCTGTCAGATCCAGCAGCTGCATACTGCATATTTTCTTGCTTGCCTGCTTCCTCCCCTTCAGTTATCCCCTCCACCCACCCCCCGAGGAGACCTGGCTGCCTCCAGGTGCTTTACTCACAGCTTTGCTATGATAGAGCATTCGGGTGTAAACCCAGAGAAAACATTGAGAACACCACTGGAATATAAGCCAGTGACTTGAGATGTGTTGTAAATTGTTATATCCATGCAGATTCTGTAGACAGGAGTTTTGTCTGCATAATCTTTCAGATGGAAATCCCCTGTTCTTCATCAAACTTTAATGGTTTACATTTGTATTTGCCACTTTTTTGTTACTGTAGCAATATCTGAGGCAGGCTAATTCTGTAAGGAAAAAGGTTGATTTTGATGGAGAATTAGGAAAGCGCACAGGCCAAGGTTGGGCTATGACGTTTCAGCCTCTAATGAGGGCCTTCTTGCTGACAGAGTCCCAAGGTGGCAGAGACTTTGTATATCTGTATTCCTCTTCTTCATGTTATAAAGCCACCATGACACAATCGTGCAGGCTCTACACTAGTGACCTTATCTAAATTTAATCAAAGGGCTCACCTCTCTATACCATAGTCCAATTAAAATATCCACTCTGTTAAAACCATTAACATATGACTTTGGGGATGAAACTACCATGTGCCTATAGTAGGGTGGGAGGACAAACTATAATCAGAGCAACAGTGCATGTACTCCTCAGTGAGCTGTTCTTTCTGGCAGACAGATTTTACCTCACTAAATACCTTGATCTTTGGGAATGAGTGGGAAAGTAAACTATAAATATAGCTTTGTCATTTGTCTCTTGATGCAACTCATATATGTTGACTTTTTTTTTTTTTTCTTGAGACAAGTTCTACTTGTGTAGTTCAGGCTGGCTTTGAATTTGTGTTCAAACTGCCTCAGCTTTTCAAGTGCTGGAATTAATCAGTGTGCACTGACATGCCCAGCCTTTGTTGACTTATTTCTAAAATGAAAAAGGGGGTGGTTTCACTTTTATTCTTATTCTTAAGTCTTCTTGCTCATTTAAAACCTGTTAGTGTAAAGTTTTGCCAGGTTCTTCACTAGAACAGGATATGAGTAACTCCCTTAGAGCAGGCAGAGCATTGACCAGGGAACACTTGCAGAGGCATAAAGATTGAGCTGACTGCTAGATCATGCTGGCTGGGAGGTGGGTATCCCAGGTACCTCACAAGATACCTCAAGCCTCTATCACTGTCCAGGAAGTTAAGCACTAGCCATAAGTGGTTTTAAGAACTGAAATGTGACTTATCTGAATTGACTGTAAAATGTTCCCAGATTTGAAGGCAAAATACAGAAAGGACAGAAGGAGGGGAAGTAGGTGAAATATCTCATTGATGACTTGAAAATTACTGACCACGTGTTGAGATGGTAATATTTTGACTATTTAGTATTGGGCTCAGTAAAATATATTCCTAAAATTAATTTTACCTATTTTGACTTTAATGTGGCTGCTCGAGTATTGATAACTCATAGTAAATTTCTGTTGTCAGTACTACTCAGAGCAGAAAGGATGACGCATACAAAGGGAGAAATGTTAAATAGTAGTCTTTCTTGGAGAGAATGTGTCTGTGCCAGACAGCAGGGGAGTGATACAGAACAGGAAAGCGCACCCTTTGTGACCTGGGATGTCCTTAAATCAAGAACCTCAGATTTGAAGCCCACATCCCTGTGGTAGAAGGGAAAAGCTTCTTTCATGGTTTGGGTCTACCCTTCTAACCTTCATGCTCCAAGCATTCTAACCTACTCTTACTCTGCCTTTGGTGGCTACAGGGGATTCTTGCTGTTGACAGGAGTTAAGGTGTTTCCTGTGTAGTAAATTACCAAATATTGAACCATTACTTTAGGGAAAATACTGGATTATGTTTCTGTGAGCTCTGGTCACAACTTTTTACTAAAGTAAAGGACTTGAGTAAAATATAGGGCTTTATATGTTTGATTAGAGACATTTAGCATATTGCTGTTTTATAAACAACATTATAACTCATGCCTGAACAACGCTGATCTAATGTGCAGCTTCTTCATAAGAAACATCACAGCCTTACCCTTGGAAGTATCTCATGGCACTTCAGAACGTCACTGTGGAACCATTTTAAACAGCAAGAGTGAAAAAAATGTGCCCTAGATGCACAATGTAAAGGGTACTTGTTTTACAGTATGCAAGCTGGTGAAAACAGTGGCTGCCCACTCCGGTGGGGGAGGATTATTCGTGGCGCACTTTTAACATGGGCTAGTATTCTGAAAAATAATGACAGTAATAAAGGCAGCTAATTTTTATGAATCAGGTTCCATGTACTAGGTTATGTACTTTTACACATTATCTTATTTAACATGCGTCCAAACTTGGGGAATAAATGTTTCCAGATATTACAGACAGGAAAACTAAAGCTCAGAAAAGTTAGGTACCTTTCCCAAGGTTGCACAGGTGGTAACTGGCAAGCATGACACAGTTTCTATCATTATCTGGGGGTTCACTGGCCTCAGGACCAAGTTGGGAGCCTCAACTAGGGCTGCCATTCCCAAAAGGGATTCCATTCTTGGTGTAAAGGAGTCAGATTACAGCTCACAAGCTGCAGGCTGCTGCTCAGGAACACCCTGTGGTTGAATTGACTTCATGTGAAATGACTGACCAAAGCACTAGAGGTCTCTACGAATTTGTGGAGTGGAGTGGCAAAGGAACTGCCCCACAGCTGCTGGCTCACCAGCCCCTCACGCACTTGCTGCATGCCTTTTCTCTCAGTGATGGCTTCTTTCACCTTCATCATCTTGTAGGGTCTTGCTTGTGAGTCTTTTCAGTTTCTTCTTTCTCTTCCCACTGAACAACTCCCTCTTACGTATCCCTGAGACTGAGAATGTACCTACCCTGGCCACTCACCCTTGTCGCGGGATGAAGTTGTGTGCCAGCTGTCCTCACCAGCTTCTGAGCAGCCTTAGAGTGGATGCCTGAGTCCAGTGCCAAGAGAAGTCATATGGTATGGCCGTGGTGGCTTCTGTGCAAGGAGCCGGATAAAAATGCCTCAGCTTTGTTAGGAGCCAGGGAGATAGCTCAGTAGATTGGCCCTGAGTTTAATCCCTGGTTCCACCAAAAAAAAAAAAAAAAAAAAAAAAAAGCCTCAGGACCGCTGCTCATGCCCCCTTAGCAAGGCTTGTGAGCGTGGACCAGAAGAAAGAAGAGCAGAATGTGGGCCTCTGTGACATTTACCGAAATCTTTGGGACTCTGGGTCTTGTGTTTCTTCACATCTAAAGCTAGAACTCCAATTTAAATTCTCTGATTTTTGTGCATGGCTTTTACTAGAATTTAGTCTTTCATTTAGGTAACAAGCCAGGATATATGTTTATCAGAATTAACCAGTGTTGAGTTATATATAGTTAGCTATAGAGTTGAAATAGAATTCCTACAGTGACCCTTTTGAGTCCCCTACTTCAAATTATTACAACTTGCAGAAGTTGAAAGAAATTATCTAATAAACTTAATTGGAAATATTATTAAAGTATCTGGATCAGGTAAAGTGTGGCAGGGTGTAACAAGTGTAAATTTGAACTGGTTTCTTATTTTGTTTTGTTTTGTTGAGGCAGTCTCACTAGGTAGTTCAGGCCGACCATGAACTTCATTTGTAGCCCAGACTGGCCTCAAACCTGCAGAGATCCTCCTGCCTCAGCCTCCTGAGTGCTGGGATTATAGGCGTGTACCACATCCAGCTGGAAAGAGTTTCTTACCAGGGGTTAGTGTGACCAGAAGACACCGAAGTAACAGAAGTCAGCACCTGAGACATGAAAACTAGATGGTCACTGGAGCAAAGTTTGCACTATAGATATAGCAATAAATGGGGACACAGTTGAGTCTGTAGAGGCCTAGAACTTTCCTCTGTGTCCCAGCCACCTAAATTCATTGTAATTTTATGGTTCAGGCAAGTACTATATCATATTTGCTACTGTTTACAGTTAGTGCCTAAAGGTACAAGTCTAAGGGCTAGATAAGGGCAAAAACACAAACAGTTATATCACAGTGACAGTGACTCAAAAATAAATTCAGAGAAAAGGTCCATATTTCCTTGATGATTCTAACAGGAAAGAGTAAAAAATCTGATGCTGTCGTAGTACTGGAAGTAATCTGCTTTGGGTCCCTCTGATGGAGTTAGAGCTCCGGGGGAGGCCCCCAGTTCCCTGCATGTTTGGTGCTGTGTTGTGGTCCCCCCCTCATGCTACCGCAGCTCTCCAGAGACAGACATCTCACAGACTGGAAGGATAACATAGACGGTTTGCCTAGACCATTTCTTTATACCATGATGGCATTTTGAGATATTTATTTACTGGCTTTTATTAGAGAATGTGCAGAACTGTGGAAAGAGTGTGGCATCTGTGGGCAGCATTCTCATTCTTTAACTTAAGAGTTTTGAAAATTCAGACAGTTCAGTAAACATCACTGAATGTGTGTGCTTCTCCATAAAATGGGTGACAATACCTGCTTTATAGAGTTCTGAGTTCTGAAAACTAAATAAAAAACATAGTGCATACTCCAGTATCCACCTTTACTAAATACATGCCACCTAAAATAATATAGATTGAGCAGCTCTACCTCAAAAACCTGAGGTGTTGCAAGATTTCAGAGCATTTTGAATTTTTAAACTAGACATGCTTGACTGGTAAAGTCTATGCAAATATTCCAAAATCTGTCAAACCCTAAAGCCTACATTACTGTCAAGCGTTGATAAGGGGTACTCAAACTTTATTATTTTGTTTTTCAAATTGCGTATTTTACCAGTATGGTTGTCTCTTCTCTGTGAAATGTCATTTTCAGCGCACCTATTGTTTTCTCACCTGTGTATATTTTCTTTCCCTCGGTAACTCAGCGCGCACGCGCGCGCACACACACACACACCTCTGTGAAGCTGTTAGAATCTTCTGGAGCATGTTTTAATTTTGCTTCTACACTTAAAGTATATAAATAACTTATCATCAAGTCACCTAAGTAACATGCTAACTCTTACACTTTTAAAAGATATCAAAATATGAGTTAAGATCATGACTTAAAAAATAGGGAAATACTTGAAGTGATGAAACACACACACAAGCAGACGGAGTAGCAGCATGTTGTGTGACCAGCAAACATGACTTGAATACCGCTTCTATGTTGGCTGGCTGGCCTTAGACATGTTTCTTGAGGGTTTGTGTGTGTGTGTGTGTTTCAGGAAATGATGGTAATGATTATATCATGAAGTTCATAGAGTGAAATTTAAACACAGGTATACTACTGTAACTTTGGAAACATTCAATAACACTACTTTTTGGTGAAATGGCTTTCAGCTTGCTTACTTACTTTTCTCATTGCTGAGACAAAATACATGACACCCTTGGTAAAAGAGGGAAAGGGTTATGTAGTTCACAGTTTCTAGAGGTTTCAGTCCATAAGCAGCTGGCTCTTAAGGCAGGGTGGCATGGCAGAGGTGTTGCAGAAAACAGTTGATGGTGCCCACAAGGTAGCAAAAGCAAGAAGGGTCTGTCTTTTATACTGTATGCAGACTGCCCACCCTAGGACAAGGGTAGCACTCACACCCTTAATCCTAGCCAGAGCATTGCCAAGCCAGTCAGTGAACTGATTAACTACACACCCTTCATCCCAGTGTTACTCCAGATTCAGCCACCTGTGGAATTTGCCCCTGCGTGACAGTAGAGGCTTTGGGGCGACATCTAGACATAAGCCATAACAACCATAGGGCAGTGGCAGCAAATGTATGATATGCATGCCGCCACGGCTTAGCTAAAAAATTCACCATCACTGCTCTAGGGGACTACAAAAGCAATTTATCCCAAGAATATTGTTTAACTCTTTGTGTGTCAGCCATCCTGATAAGGGAGTAGGACGAAAAAGAAGAAATAAAAGACTTTAATTTCTGCCCTTCAGGGAACTGAAAGTTACAAACAATTATGATATATAATGTTAATTATAGAGTTACATATGGGCCTGTTCAAAGACAGGCGGAGGTGGCAACTTTGAGGCAGGATCATGAACTGAATTAGAGCCAGAAGAGAGCGATTTGTGGCTTGTCCTGAGTTAAGAGGTAATGAAGTAGATGAGGGACTGTGTTTAGTTTATAGTATTGTTGCAGGCAGAGGAGGCAGAGATGAGCCTGGAGATGTAGGCAAAGGCTAGCTTGTAAGGAAAGACTAGTGACCTTGGGGATGCACAGGCCTCCTTTGTAAGAGAGTAGATCCTATTAAAGAAGAAAAGAAGAAAAGATCATCTAGAGGTGAGGGAGTGTGGGTTAGACGGGTTGTCTGGGTGAGAGTTAATGAAGACCTGATACACAAGCAGTAGTGGTGAGCAAAGGCTCAGGAGGGAGACCTGGAACTATTTGAGAGAGTGAGTTAGCTGTATTGATGCTCCAATGAGAATATAGACCTCTGAGGAAAGTGTTCAGTAGGATATCTTGTAGGTGGAGCATGCTAGGGGTCAGGAGAAGAAATGAATGAATTCATTTTTTGAGTAGACACCTAGCAGGCAGCTCTGCTTTTGAAGTAAAAGCTTTAAGAGGTAAAGCTGAGAAGAAAGATTTTGGGAAACCATGAAGCAAGGTGGTACCACCAAAGGAGCTGTGAGGCAGTTGTGAGTTGGGGGGGCGGGGGGGATAAGATGGCATTCCCAAAGTATAAGCCAGCTCGCCTGGCTACTCTTCCCTCTACCCTCGACCCCACTGAATACGACATATCTGTGGAAACCCAGAGGGCACAAGCCAAGCGCTTGGCCGTAAGAGCCCAGCTCAAATGAGAGTATCTGCTTCAGATACAACAAACCCAAATGCTGCCGAACGTTCATCAAAGATCCTGCTTTGATTCATTGGACCTATGCAAGATCAGCTAACATCTATCCCAATTTCAGGCCCACTCCCAAAAACTCACTGGTAGGACTTGTGGGTGGACTTGGGCCCATTCTCTTTTGGTATTATGTTTTCAAAACTAGTAGAGATAAGAAGGAAAAGCTGATCCAGGAAGGAAAAGTGTAACAATCATATCATATCTCATATTAAATCAGATGACTGTGGTGACTGCTTTCTTCCTTAAATAAATCTTCAAAAGGCTGGGCATAGTGTTGCATACCTGTAATCCCAGCCCTGAGTAGGCTGAGACAGGAGGATTGCTGCCAGTTAGTTTGAGGCCAGCCTGGACTACTAGTGAGTTCAAGGCCAGGCTGAACTACATAGTGAGACTCTGTCTCAAAAAAACAAAAAATAAATAAATCTGTGAATCACTAAAAAAAAAACAGCGGAGCTGTGAAATAGCAGTTCTTAATTCTGTTGAATGTCTAAATTACCTGGGAAACTTTTAAGAGAAATGCTGATTGTCACACCTTACTTCTGAACTCCCTGATTTAATGGATCTGGAGTAGCACACTGGTTATGTTTTGTTGTTTGGTTGGTTTGATTTTTGTTGCTTTTCTTTTTCACTTTTTGTTCTAAAAGATATGTAACATTAAATTTAACATTTTACTCTTTTTTAAGTGTGCCAATCAATTACATTAAATATATTAGCGGAGTTATGTAATCATTGCTATTGTCCATTTCTAGGATTTCATTACCCTAAATGGAAACATTCTACCTGACACCCTCTTTTTTGTAAGCCCTGATAACCTCTTCTCCTTTCTATCTCTGTGAATTTGGTTATTTTAAATACCAAATGTAAGTGGAATCATAGTAAGTAACATTTTGTGTCTGGTTTTTTTTTCATTTATGTTTTCAAAATCTACCCATATTTTAACATGTATCAGTATAGTACTTCACTCTATTTTTAAGGGTGAATAATATTCTGTTGTGTATATCATCATATTCTGTTTGTATTCCGTGGGTATCTCACATTAATTTGAGTTATTTCCAACCCAACACTGCCCTCCCTGCCACCTTGCTCAGAGGATTAAGCCCCAGAACCTCTTACATGCCATGTAAGTACTACCACTAAGCTCTATTCTCCTCAGCTCTTTATTTCTACCTTTTGCCTATTGTGAAAGTGCTTCTTGGATTATAGATATACATATTATTTGTTTGAAGCCCTGAAAACAAGGCTTCAAACAAATAATATGTATATATTTTACATATAGATATATGTATCTATGTGTATATATTATACATATAATATGTATATATTATACATATAGATATGTATATCCATAATATCTATAATTATTTGGGTTGTATGCTAAAGTAGAATTGCTGGATTTACACAGTAATGGACCTTGTGGGGGTAGTGCTAGGGATCAAATAAGAGCTTCATACTAGCTAGGAAGTGCTCTGGCCCTCAGCTGGAGCCCAGCCCTGTGGTGGCATACTTTTTGAAAGGTCTCCATGCGGTGTTTAAATGTAAGTAAACAGCTATGGTGAAGAACGTATGGCAGTGATGGTGAACCTTTCGGAGCTTTCACGTGGTACAAAGAGTTCAGTGTGGCACACGTGCAGTGCCGTAGGTTCACCACCACTCAACTTTAGTATAAAACAAAGATCCATCAATTTTGAGTTAGTGACTTGGTAGGAAAGTATATGTCTTCTGTGTACTTTTATTTTTTAGCTTTGATCAAATTCTCAGAGAGGTTCATAGACCCAAAATTAGTGTTAAGGGTTACTGGAGAGCCTTATTTTAAAATCAGCAAAAGATTTGAATACACATTTCTGCAAAGATGGTATCTAAATAGGCAAATTGGCACGCAAAAAGATGCTTACTGTCATTAGTTAATTAGGAAAATGTGTATTAAACCCACAAAAGTGGCCATAATTGAAAAAAGGTGGGGGAAGTAGCAAATGCTGGCAAAGATGGCACAAAATTCTAACTGCTGTAGCTTGATAGTGGAGCATAGAAGTGATGTAGTTATTTTGGAAGTCAGTTTGACAGCTCTTCAAAATTACAAACCTAGAGTACCTGTATGATACAAGTCTATTCCTTGGGATATGTCAAGGAGAATTAAAATCATTTATTTGTGTGAAAATATGTACATAGTCAGCTGTGGTAGCCTGTAATCCCAGCATTCAGGAGGCTGAGACAGGAAGATCACTATGAGTTCAAGGCCCATCTGGGCTACATAGTTAGTTAAAGACAAGCCTGAATTACAGAGCAAGATACAAATAAATGCATAAATACAGACAAAGATTCTATGGTTATATTATTGATAGCAACCCCCAAAAAATATCAGTTCAGTGTCCATCAACTAATTAATGGATTTTAAAAAGTGTGATATATCTATGATAGTGGGATATTTGGCTATGATTGCTCAACTCTGAAAGCATTATACTAATTAAAACTAGTGAGACAAAAAAGGTCATTGTGACTGCATTGATATAAAATGCCCAGATCGGGCAAATCCACAGACAGAAAGGAGAATAGTGGTTGCCACGGCTGGAAAGAATGAGTGGAGAGTAATTACATAATAAGTATGGGGTTTCTCTTTTGATGTGATGAAAATGTTCTGGAATTAGGATGATAGTTGCACAACTCTGTGAATAGATTTGAAACACTTTTTTTTTCTCAGAACCGGGGATTGAACTTGGGCCCTTGCACTTGCCAGGGAAGCACTTATTCTACTGAGCCATCTCCCTTGCCCCTTTGAAACACTTTTAAAGTGCATTAGAGGAGTGAATTTCAGCCAGGAGTGGTGGTGCATGGTTGTGATCCCAGCCCTCTGGGAAGCAGAGGCAGTAAGGTTTACAAGTGCGAGCCTAGCCTTCACAGTTTAGCAAGAGACTGTCTCGAGGGGAGGGATGGGGGGAGCATTGGAAATATCGGTTAGTGTGAAGGGCCTCATTTGGGTCCTAGTTCTGGGTGGGGTGAATTTTTATAATATGTGACTCAGTATCAGTAAAGCTGCTAAAAATAAATTTAAGAACAAAGATGACTGGGAAGGCAGCTCCCTTGATTGGGCCAAGGTGGAGGTCTAGACTACTCCACAGTGGGAGAAGATCCCATAAAAGTGGATAAGGCACCGTTATGGTTTGTATCTGGGTGTCCCCTACCCCAGTTTTGTGTGTTCAAAGATGGGCTTGTGGAAGGTGACTGGATTACTGGGGCTGCATAGCTGACTCTGCTGTTAGGAGGTTGGACTAGTGGCATGTACAGCATCTCCTCCCTTCACGCTGATTCCCTCTGCTGTGACTTTCCTGTACCACATGCCAACCATACAAGGACTAAAACATGAACCAAAATAAACTCCTCCTTTAACTTGTTCAAAGCAGGTGTTGAGTCCCAGTGACAAGAAAGTGACTAAGACGGGTGGAAAAGAATAGAAGGAGGACTTATGGAGTGCTATGTACTGGAAGCCACAGATAAAAAAAATCAGAGAAAAATGATAGGGAATTTCAGGGACACGATGGTGCATGTGGCAGCACAGCGGAAGGACATGAGCATAGAGTGCCAAAGTCTGTAGGCTTGGCATACAGATGGCATGAAGGACAAAGGGGCAGATGAAATGGAAGAAAGGTAACTGCTTGGGATTGTAGAGTTAGTGAGAGGGAACTAGAATAGACTACAGGTCTCAATTCTCTTATTTGAATCTCCAAATTTAATAAACTCTGAAAATGAAAATATTTTGTAACTCATTTGTCCTGAACTGATGGATGTAAGATTATTTATAATCTTCTTTTTTGCCACTTTGTGTTAATATTTATACATATAATGCCCAAGTAATATTGAATTTAATTATGGAAATGTTTCTCTGCACTCTGAAATTATGAGATATGTGCATTCTATGAATCATCTTTCTAAAATCGATATACACAAGTTTTAAATCAGTTGGTCTCTCTTGTTTGAGGTCAGAGATTGCAGACCTATCCTCTTTGGACAAGTACAACTGCAAAGCAAAGGTGAGACAGTGGTAGCTAGAGGATTCAGATTCAGGGGGCCTTTTTTTTTTTTTTTTGGTTCCCAAGTTTTATTCAAGAACTCATAAAAAATATTCCAGACAAA
>NDGN011328466.1:0-13992 GCA_002564285.1 Tympanoctomys barrerae
TTTAAATCTTTTCCTTTTCCTTTTTTTAGCAAGGGTCTTGCTATGCAGTTGAGGCTGGCCTTTAATTGTGTAGTTCAGGCTGACATCGAACTCGGGGAGATCTTGCTATCTCAGCTTCCTAAATCGGGATTACAGGCGTGTTATCAACACTCCTGGCTCTCATTTGTGGTTTTAAAGCCTAAAGAGTTTGGTTGAACTGTCACCTAAAGTGGGATTGACTTGAATCCCCAAACTTCTTCTGTCGCGCAAATTGGCTCTCTACGTTTTATGACAGCTGTGAAGCAAAGCAGGAATATTACATTTCCTGTCTCAGCGTTGTGGGACAGAAGCTCTTTTACAAAGCTGTCTTCTCTACATCTTGTAGATCCCCCCACTTACTACCGTTCTAAAGCGTGTGGTACGAAGACGCCCTGCTGTTGTCGTAAAGTGGATACTTTTAAGGTGTCGCTTCCCCTGTCGGCGGCGGGATTGCAGGTGTCTCTGTCGCAAAGCGTGTATGGGCGCCTGCACCAGTCGGTCGTAAAGATGCCTGCGGCAGGAGTTCCTTCCTCTGTCGCAAAAGCTCCCTGCTCTACTCTTCCCTCTTGGAACCACGCCCCCATCTGGTCTTGCCGTAAAGCTAGCCTTCCCGACCCCGTCGTCCTTCTGTTCCCACCGTGGTAGTCATTAGTTCCCTAACCTGGGATGCTTCACTGCCTGGCACTGCCGTAAAGCATATCTGGCCCCAGCCCCCGGTCGTATTCCCTCAGGGTGTCTGTCCTCCGCGGTTGCCACGGTGCCGCCAAGCGCGGCTGTCGCGCGGCCCCGGTGTCAGTGGCGATGGCGGCGGGGTCGGGTGGGAGTGGGGGGTCTGGGGGAGGCCCCGGGCCAGGGCCAGGCGGGGGTGGGGGCCCTGGCGGCAGCGGCTCAGGCCCGGGGTCCAACGGGGGTCTCGGCAGCGTTGGGGAGCTGCACCCGCGCACTGGGCGTTTGGTGAGCCTGTCGGCCTGTGGGCGTACAGCACGGCGGCAGCAGCCAGGCCAGGAGTTTAACCATGGGCTGGTGTTGAGCCGGGAACCCTTGCGCGATGGACGCGTCTTCACTGTCCGCATTGATCGCAAGGTGCAGAGCTGGGCCCGCGGAACTGATATGTGGAGGGTAGTGGGAGGGAACCAGAGGGAAATGTGGTAGGGCCTCAAGATAGCTCACATCACCGGGTTCTGAAAGGGAACCGATGGACTGTAGGGCACGAAGGCATGGGCAAAAAGAAAATGATTCAGAAACATTCAATCCGGAGAAGTCAGAGAGAGCCTGAGTGTACTAAAGACTCTGAAGCAAGAAAAGGACATGGGGGTCCACCCACCAGGACAGCTGCGGAATGGGCCCCCTGACACAATTTTTGGGGATGGAGGTGATATCAGATGTGTTAAGAAATGGGGAGAGATATTGAGGAAGGGACAAAGCTTTGAAGCATATACTTTCAGGAAGAGCCAAAATGATGGATGAGCTGAAATACTCAGGGAAAGAGAGGTGTGTGTATGACTTGGCTCACAGGGAAGGAATCTGGGAGGAAAGTCAATTTGGGTGGAGTCTGAATCTAGGAGAGAGTTGGGCTGGGGAAGAGAGCGACAAACTAGAGAAAGCAATGTGGACATAGTGTGTGCATTGAGGTGGTTGAAGAGCCACAGAAAATATGGAAGATTGGAAGGGATAGGAAGCTGGAACTAGGGAGTTTAACCTGCTTGGTGGAAAAAAGAGTAGTGTGGTAACCACTGTGCACCTAAATACAGTGCAGAGTTGCTAGGGGACAGTGGGCCCAAATAATTGCTGAGGTGGGGTCTAGAAAATGACTTTTGGGTCTGCATTTGTAGGTAGTGCCTAAGAGGTGGTGAGAGGGGATACAGTGGTGTATTGAATGTTTTCTAGTAGTGGGAGACCCCAATGATGGCCCATCCTGAATCTTTTTGTCTTACCACCCCCAACCAGGTCAACTCTTGGAGTGGTTCCATTGAGATTGGGGTGACTGCGTTGGATCCCAGTGTGCTAGACTTCCCAAGCAGTGCCACAGGGTTAAAGGGGGGCTCGTGGGTAGTGTCGGGCTGCTCGGTGCTGAAGGATGGCCGTTCTGTGCTTGAGGAGTATGGACAGGACCTGGACCAGCTTGGCGAAGGGGACCGAGTGGGTGTGGAGAGAACAGCTGCTGGGGAGCTGCGGCTATGGGTGAATGGACGTGATTGTGGTGTGGCTGCCACAGGCCTGCCTGCTCGTGTCTGGGCTGTCGTGGACCTCTATGGCAAGTGCACCCAGATCACTGTGCTCCCCCCAGAGCCAGGCTTCAGTCCTCCTCCCATCCCCTCAGCTCCCCTTGAGCCCTCAGCACCCCCTGAAGATTCTGCCTTGGCTGAACAGGGTACCTCCGGAGATGAAGGTGAGAGCACAGCTAGGGCCTTGGTGGAGGGATGGGGCAGGGAGGGCAGCTGCAGAAATGGCAAAAGTGAAGATCCAGGTTGGGCAGGTAGGGCCATTCAGACCCTTGAGCCTGTTGCCAGGGACAACAGGCTAAAGAAAAAGGTGGTCTGGCTGTGGCTGAAGCAGGGTAGAATCCTTATTCCTCTCCCGTCCTACTGGGACTCAGCCTTCATAGTGTCCCCAGTGCAGGCCCAGTCAGAGGCATTTCCTAAGCCTTGAATCACATAGAGGTGAGGCTTTGGGAGAGGCTCTGGGAAGGGGCTTGGGCAGTGAAGTGGGCTAGGGAGGGACCCCAAGAGAGGGGTGGAAGAGAGGGTAACCAGATAGAGGCTTACTTTGGTTTTCTTTCTTTGTTCTGCTGTAGACTTTGCCAGCATGGAGCTCTCTGAGGTGGTGAGCAATGCCATCCTGTCGGCTTACAATGGGGGGCTCTTGAATGTGAACCTGAGCTCTCCACCAGCAGGAGATGGGTTGGGATCTAGTGGTACTGCCACTTCGCCCATCCTTACTTCCAATGATGCCCTGCTCTTTCATGAGAAGTGTGGGACTCTTATCAAACTTAGCAACAATAATAAGACAGCTGAGCGCCGAAGGCCTCTAGATGAATTCAACAATGGAGTTGTCATGACCAACCGCCCGCTTCGGGACAATGAGATGTTTGAGGTATGCAAGACCCTGAGGTCTGATTGGCTACCCCTCTGGAAGCTAAAGATGAGGCTCAGTCTTTGATGAATGATAGGATGCTGGGGCCAGGGGAAGAAAGGCTGAACGAGGGTCCCTTCCCTGCACTTAAGTTCCTGTTCCTTTACTTGCTGTCATTCAACCCCAGATCCGCATTGACAAGCTCGTAGATAAGTGGTCAGGCTCCATCGAGATTGGTGTCACTACCCACAACCCTAACAACCTGGAGTACCCAGCCACCATGACCAACCTCCAGTCAGGTACCAGCCCCAGGCAGGGGTCAGGGCACAAGCCCGAGGTTGCTGAAGGGAAGGAGGACCACATCCTAAGCAGGTGTCTACCTTTGTCCAGGCACCATCATGATGAGTGGCTGTGGGATCCTGACCAATGGCAAGGGCACCCGCCGGGAATATTGTGAATTCAGTCTGGATGAGCTACAGGTGGGGCACTTCCAGGGGAGCGCTGGGTACCCTGTCTTTGCCTGGGTGCCATGCAGTGGTCTTTTGATGTAACGCAAGGTCTTTTGTCTTTGCATGAGGTTCTTTCTGAGAAGGCATAGTTCCTGAACAGGCCCAACAATGAGCCTATTAGTAGTACTTTTATTTTTTTCCTTCTAGTGCTTAGGTTTGAATCTGTGGCTTCATACATGCTACGAAATCTCTATAGCAATTATATAAATGTAAGGAAATTGATGCTTATATGATGATGTAACTTATTCACTAACTTACATTGCGCATTTAGGAAATGTGAGAATTCTCCTATCTAGAAAACAGGGACTGGGAACATGCCCTGCCCATCATTTGGGCTGGTCTTAGACTTGCATGCATACCCTTGGGAGCAGGTCCTCTGGGGAATGGGATAGTGGGAAGGCCTTGGGGCTGCTCTGGAGCCTGACTATGGCTAGATTCCATACTGAACTACTTTTCTGCCGTCACTAGGAGGGTGACCATATTGGTCTCACAAGGAAGTCCAACTCTGCCCTACACTTTTTCATTAATGGCATTGATCAAGGTAAGGGAACATTTAGAGAAGGCTATTGGCCCAGGACTCTCAGTTGGATCTGGACTTTATCTTCCATCCTCTCTGGTGTTTGCTTTCCTTTTTGACTGCACACCCCATTTTCCTCTCTCACAGGTGTGGCTACTCCATTGACACCTCCAGTGGTGTATGGTGTAGTGGACTTGTATGGGATGGCTGTAAAGGTGACCATTGTCCACAACAACAACCACAGTGACCGTCTTCGCCGGAACAATGCCATTCTGCGGGCACTGTCTCCTGAGGGTGCTCTCCGCCGTGCTGCTCCTGCTGCCCAAGCAGAACCTGAACGCCTGCTCTTTCACCCCAACTGTGGGCAGAAGGCAGCCATTACCCACGAGGGACGCACTGCCTTGAGGCCCCAGTATGGCCATGGGGTGGAGAGAAGCTACAGAAGGGGCTGTAATGGGATTGACGGGTGGAGACAAGGGAGGTAAAGGGAGTCTGGTCTAGGGAGTCCTGGGCAAAAAGTTCGTTCAGAAACTTCTGGAAGTGTAAGGTCTGGTTGGTTGGCTTGGGGCAACGGGTAACAGTCCAAGTGTTGCTAGACTGAGCCTCAGCACACTTGGAGTGTGTGTTGGGATCTGAGTCTCCACTTGCTATGTCCTCAGTGCCACTGATGACTTCAATCATGGTGTGGTGCTGAGCAGCAGAGCACTGCGGGACGGAGAAGTATTCCAGGTGCGCATTGACAAGATGGTGGACAAATGGGCTGGCTCCATTGAGATTGGAGTTACTACCCACAACCCTGCCTACCTCCAGTTGCCCTCCACCATGACCAACTTGCGCTCTGGTGAGCTCCCAAGGGCAAGGGCTGGGATAGGGTCCTGGAGCAGAAGCTATCCCTGCAGCCCTGGTCTTTGTTCTTCAGTCCCTTTCTTACCACACTTGCCATGATCTGTCCAGTGATTAAGGAGGCCGTGAGGGTAGAGTCTGGCAGCCTTGGCAACTGTAGTTTTCTTATGTCACTGAGAAGAAAGCCAAATCTTAGAAAAGACAGAATGGGCTGTCAGCATGGGTTATATACATAATATATAAAGATTACTTCTGCTTTCCTCTCACTTCATGTTTCTCCTTATCCCTTTAGGGACCTGGATGATGACTGGGAATGGTGTGATGCACAATGGAACAACCATCTTGGATGAATATGGGCACAATCTGGACCGCCTCAAGGTGGGAGAGAGGGTGCAGTGCCTGGGTGCAGCAGTGAGGGAGCTGGCAAGGAGGGGTGAATGCAGGACCATCCCAGGCAGGAACTCTGCCTGACTCCTCACTCCAGCCCCGCTTCTTCCAAGGCAGGGGACACGGTGGGCGTGGTGCGGCGGGAGGACGGGACTCTTCACTTCTTTGTCAATGGAATGACTCAGGGTCCTGCTGCCTGGAATGTGCCCCCGGGTGTCTATGCTGTTGTTGATCTCTATGGCCAGGCGGCCCAGGCCACCATTGTGGACGACGTGGGTGAGGCCAGGGTCTGTTGGGGCAGGGGGTTAGAGTGGCCTTGGAAGGCTAGGGAAATACCCAGAGACCTAATCCTAGTGGGTAATGTCCACTTTTGCAGAGGTGCCCCCAGTTCCTGAGCCACTCCCTGAGGGGAACAACCAGGTATCTCCAAGTTCCCCATCCTCAGGGGCAGGAGGCTCTGACCTGCGATTCCACCAGCTGCACGGCAGTAATGCGGTCATCACTAATGGGGGCCGCACTGCACTCCGCCACAACTGCCGTAGCGAGTTCAATGATGCCATTGTCATTTCCAACCGGTCAGTTTCTGGACTTCCATGTGTTTGCTGTCTTACTGCCCACCTAAGTTAGGGCCTTAGTGACCACTACTCTCTTGGCAGGGCTCTGCGAGATGGAGAGCTATTTGAGATTGTCATTCAGAAGATGGTAGACCGCTGGTCAGGCTCCATTGAGGCTGGTGAGGTGGCAGCTGTGTGGGTTGTGTGCTGGATACCTGTGGCCTGTGGCCTGTACAGGGGCTCTGACTCTCTCTGCTTCCTCCTAGGAGTGACTGCCATCCGGCCTGAAGACCTGGAGTTCCCCAACACCATGACAGATATTGACTATGATACGTGGATGCTGAGGTCAGGACTAGCTTGGTGGGGTGGGTTTGGCTGGCTGAAATCAGGGTTTAGGCCTGTGGTGGTCCCAGGCAGTGGCAGACCCAGGGCCTCTTGGTGCCCTCTATTCAATCCTGGGCAGTTCTATTTTGCCTATAGGGGTTTCATCTTCTCTTAGAGGAATTTCTGCTCATCTCTGGCGAGCTGCCAGTTATAAAGGAGATAGTATGGGACCTCAGACTTAGATCAAGACACCTTCTCCATGTCCAGGACACTGGAGGGTTCTGACAGGCAGAGACTAAATGTGGGCCAGTGTGGGATTGAAACTGAGAGGCAAACTTACCCCTTCTATTGTCTCCCCAGTGGCACAGCCATCATGCAAGATGGTAACACAATGCGCAACAACTATGGGTGTGACCTGGATGCACTGGGCACAGGCGCACGCATTGGCATGATGCGAACTGCCAAAGGTGACCTGCACTACTTCATCAATGGCCAGGACCAAGGCGCTGCCTGCTCAGGCTTGCCTCCGGGTAAAGGTGACTGCTCTGTGGCTTCTGGCCAGGTGTCCTTAGCTCAGACTGCCTGGGCTCTCAGGCTTCTGACCCCTTCCTTTTCTACGCAGATGTGTATGCTGTCGTGGATCTCTATGGTCAGTGTGTCCAAGTATCCATCACCAATGCCACTGGCCCCATGGATAACAGCCTGGCAACCAGCAACACAGCCACTGAGAAATCCTTCCCCCTGCATTCCCCAGGTGCCTGCTGTGGGCCTAAGGGATTCTATTCAAAGATGCTGCTGCTTATAGGAGAGGAAAGGCTCCTCTCAGCAAGCATTCAGAAAGGGAGGTTACACCTGGGACACAGCCTGGATGCTTTCCTGCCACCCAGGAACCAGCATAACATGTGTTGGTCATCCCAGGTTTGGAAATGAGTCATGTTGTGATGACATTTTAAGAGGTGTTGAGGAGTAAAGACACATGGCACTTCAGTGTCCATTTCTATTTCATTGCAAAGTTTTGCTCTACATTCCATCTGAAGCTTCTTGTCCTAATCCTACCTTTCTCTGACCGTCTGTCCATAGTGGCTGGTGTGGCTCACCGATTCCACAGTACTTGTGGTAAGAATGTCACTCTGGAGGAGGATGGCACAAGGGCAATACGTGCAGTTGGCTATGCCCATGGCCTTGTTTTCAGCACCAAGGAGCTCAAGGCCGAGGAAGTTTTTGAGGTGGGCTGTAAGGATGCAATGGGGGGTTGTTGGCCCACAAGACAGGGCCAGCTAATGTATTTTATCTCATAGGTGAAAGTGGAAGAGCTGGATGAGAAGTGGGCAGGTTCCCTCCGGCTGGGGCTGACCACATTAATGCCAGGGGAGATGGGGCCTGGAGCAGGTAGTGGGCCTGGGCTACCTCCTACCCTGCCAGAACTCCGGACTAAGACCACCTGGATGGTATCTAGCAGTGAAGTGAGGCGTGACGGGCAGCTCCAGAGGATGAACTATGGCTGGAACCTTGAGAGGCTGGGGGTAAAACAGCTGTCTCCAGGGCAATGATGGGCAGGGTTGGGGGGTTAAACTGAACATCTGACTTTGTCCCACTCTGATGTAGGTTGGAAGCCGTGTTGGCATTCGTCGGGGGGCAGATGACACAATGCATATCCTGGTAGATGGAGAGGATATGGGGCCTGCGGCCACTGGGATTGCCAAGGTAGACTCAAGAACTGCCTTGGGTTCTGAGTGTGAGTTCTTGGTGGAGGTCATGTGCTGATCTCTGACTGCCTGGGTTTTGTGTCCCTAGAACGTGTGGGCTGTGTTGGATCTATATGGGCCAGTACGCAGTGTGTCCATTGTCAGTTCCACGAGGCTGGAGGAGCCAGAAATCACTCAGCCTCCTTCCCCCAGCTCAGACACTGGCAGTGAGGGCGAGGAGGATGACGAGAGCGTGGAACCTGGATTGGGAGTAAGAGGCTGCAGCAGGGCCTGCTTGGCATGTGGATGGGCAGTTTGCCATTGGGTGCCAGGTTCTCCAGTGGTCTGGTAAAGGCTGATACTTGAGCTTTATGTACACCCCATCAGGGTGGGACGGGCCTATCAGGTCCCTGGTACAGCTCACTCTCTCCATATCAGGGCCAGAATCAAATGGGTATAATGCCCACAGTCCTTGAGTTCCTGGAGAACCACGGGAAGAATATTCTCTTGTCCAATGAGAACCGCACAGCCACACGAGTGGCTAGCTACAATCAGGGCATCGTTGTCATCAGCCAGCCCCTGGTGCCCCAGCTACTGGTCCAGGTATGCCTTGCCAACTTCCCAATTCTTCCTCGGGATGACAGTGCCAACCCTTCTGAAGAGGGCTTTTCTGCTGCAAACTAGAAGATACAGCACAGTGAACTGGGAACCAAGGTTCAAAGTGGGAGGGAAAGGATGGGGCTGTAGCTCAGTCAAACAGTGCTTGTCTCACATGTGCAGTACCCTGTGTTCCAACACACACACACACACACACACACACACACAGGAAGGAAGGAAATGTGTGAGTTTATAGTTCCTGATCTGTTGAAACATCAGGAAGGGCAAGAGTCCAGGCCAAACTCTAGAAGCTATAGTATTCCCTCTCTAGCTGAGGAGGAGGCTGATTCAGCTGGGTAAGTTGGCATCTCTGCCTAGG
Source organism: Tympanoctomys barrerae (assembly GCA_002564285.1). Taxonomy (NCBI): domain Eukaryota; kingdom Metazoa; phylum Chordata; class Mammalia; order Rodentia; family Octodontidae; genus Tympanoctomys; species Tympanoctomys barrerae. The sequence continues at coordinate 8,886 of NDGN011328466.1, forward strand.
AGACTGATTGTAGTACACTTCCTTCTGTAGGTGCGGATAGATTTTCTGAACCGACAGTGGACGTCTTCCCTTGTCCTTGGAGTCATCACCTGCCCACCTGAGAGGCTTAACTTTCCTGCTTCTGCTTGTGCCCTCAAACGGGCAGCATGGCTGCTGCGGGGTCGTGGTATTTTCCACAATGGTCTCAAAGTGAGTGGGGAGTCAAAGAAAAGGCCAGGCTTCTGAGTGGGGATGGGCTGGCCCAAAGGGAGTTGTGGAACTTGGTCCTGGGAATAGGCACGTAGATTTGAAGGGAGTGGACAGGCACGGGTGTGAGTGTCATTACCTGGTCTCAGGCCTGCCTCTTCCTCTTTTGCCTCTGACATTACCCATGTTATAATTGGAGGATAAATGAGCAGGTAACTAAAGTGGAGGTAGAAGCTAGACAGTAAGCAAGTTAGAGACAAAGCCCAGGCACTAGCAACTAGAAGCAGAGGAAAGAAAGGCCGCTGACTGTGGGAGTCTCATGTCTGGAAAACAGTTGGTCTCTCCTTCCAGATCTGTGAGAAGTTTGGGCCAAATTTGGACACGTGTCCTGAAGGTACCATCTTGGGACTGCGGATAGACAGTGCTGGGGGACTACATCTCCATGTCAATGGGGTAGACCAAGGGGTAGCTGTGCCAGATGTGCCCCAGCCCTGCCATGCTCTTGTGGATCTCTATGGGCAGTGTGAGCAGGTCAGTGCAATGGAGATGGAAAGGAGGAAGTGCCCGGGAGATTGGAGTTTGGTGCACAGAAGGAATCAGCAGGCTGTGGCGGCTGATGGCTGATTACTCCCCTCCCTTACAGGTGACAATCGTGAGCCCTGAACCAGGAGCTGCCAGTGGAAAGAGTGCTGGAACTCAAGGGGACATGGAAAAAGCTGACATGGTGGATGGTGCGCCACCCCAAAAGGACCACCATCCTACCCCACTCCCCTACTCCCATCTTTCTAGCCCCAGGTTCTGTGACCTGTGACCCCTCTGCTCCTTCAGGTATCAAGGAGAGTGTGTGCTGGGGTCCACCACCTGCTGCTAGCCCTTTAAAGAGCTGCGAGTACCATGCCCTTTGCTCCCGCTTCCAAGAACTGCTGTTGCTTCCTGGTGAGTCCCACTCCTTCAAAACCCACCCACTTTATTCCCACGAGCAGGCCAAGGCCATGTCCAGAGCCCAGGAGGCAGCTTGAGAGCAGCAGCATGGTTGAGACAAGGGTGGGAGTCAGCACCAAACCTGCCATTCACTGTCCCGCAGAGGATTATTTCATGCCTCCACCGAAGCGTAGCCTGTGCTACTGTGAGTCTTGCCGGAAGCTTCGAGGGGATGAGGCCCACAGACGAAGAGGGGAGCCGCCTCGGGAATATGCTCTGCCCTTTGGTTGGTGCAGGTTCAACCTCAGGTACATATGGGTTATGGTCAGGCATTTCTCTTAACTGTTCTTTCTCTCCTTTCCCTTGAGAAAGGAGAATTTCAAGTTGTGTGTGTGTGTGTGTGTGCGCAAAAAAAAAAAAAAAAAGATAGAAAATGGGATACATGGAGCCAGTGACCACTGTGCTGTTTGCCTTCTCTTCCTTCTAGGGTGAATCCTCGCCTGGAAGCTGGGACACTAACCAAGAAGTGGCACATGGCATATCATGGGAGCAATGTGGCAGCTGTACGGAGGGTGCTGGACCGAGGGGAGCTGGGAGCAGGTACTATGGAGCAGCAGGGAGAGATAGGAAATGCTGGACCTGAAGGGAGGACTCACAAGGGCTGCCCTGATCATGTTGTCCTCCTAGGTACTGCCTCTATTTTGAGCTGCCGGCCCTTGAAGGGAGAGACTGGGGTGGGATTCGAGGAGCCTGGTGAAAACTGTGCACCTCCCCGGGAAGAGCAGCCCCCGCCAGTGCTGCTTTCTCCATCCCTTCAATATGCTGGGGCTGAGACCCTGGCCTCCAAAGTGCAGTGAGTACACAGGACTGAAATGCTTTGGGGAATCGGACCTGGAGGAGACCCCAGGGCCTCTTGAGTGTTCATGATTTGCACCAGCATTTTTTCCATCCTCGCTTGCTAGCTGCTGATTCAACACCTGAGTCCATTCCTCATTTATTCACTGAACATATACCACTTAGCACAAGCTGTTTTAGTGAAAGAACAAAGGAACCTTGTCTTTCAGACCTTAGTCTTTTCTCTTAGAAAATGTTTATGTATAATGCCTTCAGCATTGTTAAAGGTGCTAAGTGAATACTATGGAAACAATAGAAAAACAAGAATAGAGTAAAACAGAAGAAACATGTTCTTGGTGTGGGCATATTAAATAGGATATCAGGTTAGACAATATCATAAAGTGAGGTTTGGCCATGTAGTGGTAATCCCAGAACTGTGAGAGGCTGAGGCAGGAGGATCATAAATCTAAGTCCAGCCTGGGCAATTTAATGACTTAGCAAAACCCTGTCTCAAAATTTTAAAAAGTGCAGGGAATGTAGTTCATTGGGGAGGGGGGGAAATCCCGAGTTCAATCCCCAGGATTGCCTCCTTTTACCCCCCCAAGTGAAGTTTGAGGAGAGGTGTGAAGTGGGTATAGAAAGGAGTAGGTGACTTGAAAAAGCCTTGCCAATATTGAACAACTGGAGCTAAGTGCCTTTTGGGGACAGAGTTCGCAACGGGGAGCAGCCAGGGGGTACAGAGGCCTCACTTCCCGTTGCTGCTTCCTGTTTGACAGATTCCGGGACCCCAGATCCCAGCGGACGCACCAAGCTCAGGTCGCGTTCCAGGTTTGTGTGCGCCCTGGCTCCTACACCCACGGACCCCCTTCTGCTGCTCTCAGAGAACCTCCTGATCCTCACTTCAGCCCAGCGGAACTTGAGTGGGTCACTAAGGAGAAGGGAGCCACACTCCTCTATGCCCTGCTGGTACGGGTGGAATGAGGGGTGAGACACCACTGCTACAAGCACAGTTGGGCCTCGGCCCAGGACCCTGAGTGAAGACTGCCACCACCTCATTCCACTGACTCATGGCATGCACAGGTGCTGGCCTGGCAGACGCAGGAGCACGTCGGCAGTCTCAGATTCAGATGGAAGTGGAGCACATTTCCATGTCCAGAGAGGCCCAGCACACCCTTCTGATGGGGGGGAGTTTGTGGGGAGGCCAGCTTTCATGCACTGATTTGGGGCACATAAATCCCTATTTTGCCCCCTCCATCACTTAATTTATTTCCGTTTTTGTTTCTGGTTACTGTGAATCCCAGAGGAGCCTCTCCCTGTGCCTCAAGAAGCTGCTGTTTTCCGGGGCCATCAGGCGGGAGTGGGGAAAAGAGGGGGGCACAAGGAAGCCGCGGACCCCCTGTACAGTTGTTACTGACTCGGGTTTTTAAGGAGCCAATAAACACTCTCAGAGCACACGCCTCGGCGTCGTCTCCCGCACTTTTCACAGCTAAAGCGTATCTAGGGCTGTAAGGGGCACAGCTCCGCCGACCTCGGGTCCCGCCCGCTGTGAGCTTGGCCTCGCCCGCCTCCGTCCCGCGCGCTTCCGCTTTTCACTTTCGCCCAACCCACAAGGCCAGTGACTCCGGAAGGATTCGGGCAGGCCGCCGGATGTGACGCTGCAGCCCAGGCGCGCGGGAGGCAGTGGGGAGCGCCGAGAAAACAGGTGGGGTGGAGTGGGGGGGCCTGCGCCCGGGGCTGTGAGAAAGGGGCGGGGGCGCCCAGCCAGTGACCCGCCACCCCGTATCGTTTGCTTGTGTGCTAGGGGTGGCTGTGGCCCCGCCGGGTGGTGGACGCCCGGGGCACGTGACCGCGCCGCGTAGACGGGCTCCGACAGGGCCCGGGGTGGGTCTCTGCTTAAGCGCCCTCCCGCCTACAGGCCCAGTCCGAGGTCTAGCAGCCAGTGACAGAGAGGGGCGCCTGCAGCCCTCGCGACCCCGGTAGCACGATGCCCGCGCTCCTGGAGCGCCCGAAGCTTTCCAACGCCATGGCCAGAGCGCTGCACCGGCACATCATGATGGAGCGGGAGCGCAAGCGGCAGGGTGAGCTGGCACCAAAATGGGGTAGATTTGGGGCGGATGGACCCACGGCCCACGGTGGCCCGCTGTCCCAGAGCTGTCGCCTGTTCACCGGCTGTGCAGTGTGCCCCCGGGCAAGGCAAGATGGAACAGCCTTACCAGTTAGGAGTGAAGTGGCCTAGTTTTAAATTCAAACACCCAGAGATGGCAAGGACCTTGGAGAGCACCTAGTAAAATTTCCTTCTTCCTGTGCTGGAAAAGAAAAAGCCACTACCCAGTGCACTCGGGAGTGGTAGGGTAACTGGCCTCTCTGTCTTCAGTCTCTTTTAACATTCGATTTTCACCACCCTGCTACTTCTCCATTCTACCTGATTCTCCAGAGGAGGAAGAAGTGGACAAGATGATGGAACAGAAGATGAAAGAGGAGCAAGAGAGAAGGAAAAAAAAAGAGATGGAAGAGAGAATGTCATTAGAGGAAACCAAAGAACAAGTAATCAGTCTGATCACTCCCAGCCCTGGCTTTTGCCCTTGACTTGCCTGCTTACCCTTTTCTCCTTATCCCCTCCTAGATTCTGAAACTGCAGGAGAAACTTTTGGCTCTACAGGAAGAGAAGCACCAGCTTTTCCTGCAGTTAAAGAAAGTTTTACATGAGGAAGAAAAACGGAGGCGAAAGGAGCAAAGGTGGGATCAAGAGTTAAAAGTGAAAGTGGGGATTGGGATCAGGTAGCAAAACTGGTGTTTAATGACAAAAGAGGGGATACCTGTCTTTCATTTACTCCAGTGACCTGACCACTCTGACATCAGCTGCGTACCAACAGAGCCTGACTGTTCACACAGGAACTCACCTCCTCAGTATGCAGGGTGAGGACTAAAACCACCTGACAGAAAGGGCCCTCTTGGATTATGGCCTCCCATTTCAGCATTCCAAAGTCCCTTTTCCTTTCTAGGGAGTCCTGGAGGACACAGTCGCCCAGGCACCCTTATGGCAGCTGACAGAGCCAAACAGATGTTTGGACCCCAGGTGCTTACGGTGAGAGAAATAGGTTTGGACCCTTAGAATTGCCTCCAGGTATCCTGTCCATAGCCATACAAAACTAACTGGGAGAGGGGT
>NDGN011328473.1:0-13106 GCA_002564285.1 Tympanoctomys barrerae
AAAAAAAAAAAAAAAAAAGCCTAGAATCAGACTTCATGGTCATTACAAAATTAAACTCAAAATAAATCAGAATTTTATTCTGAAAGTGTCCTTTCCACTGTTCAGAGTCACTGTCAGCCTCTCATACATAACATTTATATGCATATCTCCCTTTTTCCTAACACATAAACTTAAAATAGGACCTTTTCCTATTCATTTACTATCCATTACATTTTCCTTCAATATTAAATATTATTCAAATGATTTTAAAATTTGCTTTCCAACAGTGAAGAATTTACATATTTTATCTGATACTAGCTATGGCCAAAGTGATTGCAAAAAAAGTATTAAAATAAGATGTACCTTATTGGAAATTTCTGAAGATAATCTCATAAAAATAAGCTGAGAATTAGATTTCTTAAGAAACTTTTCATTCTTTAAAACAAATTTTTACAGGCTGTTTTTACAAAGGAAAATATTTGAGTTATTTTTCTTTTTAAAAACTTGCCCACTCTATAATTCACCTGAATATGTAGATATCATATACTGAATAAAAAACAAACCACACCACTCAATAACATCTGCCTTACCTCAGCTCCCCCCAACAGTATTTATGAACTTAAGTATATATCTTGTAGCTGACACAGTTTCAAGTGTGCAGCACTTCTTTGACAGCAATGCCACAGAAAGATTAATGTTCCTGTTTTAGGCTTACCTAGCTGCATTTTGTTAAATATAAATACTAGGAAGATGCAACTCAATTATAAAATCAAATTCACATAAGTACCCTAATCTAAAATGTATTAGTTTATTTCGACATTTCTTAGAACACCATTAAAAATTAGCTAAGTTTTTCAAGGAAGCTAAAGACAAATCTGAAACACTTAAAAACAAATTGTCACATATAAAATAATTCAAAATCTATTTTATCAACTTTATTTTGAATAAACATATACTGTACCTGATTACTACCATGGCCAAAAGGAGTACTAGATATATTAGTGGTTACACTGTGTAAAATAATCTCACCACTAAGAGATCCAGAAGCAATGTAGCAATCATTCCAATTATAAGTTACACAAGTTACTTCATCTTTATGATCCTAGAAGACAGAAATGCAGGTAAGTACAGTGGCCTACGACCTTCAAATAGCCCACGCTCATTTTTCTGTGAATAGTGTTATGCCTGTCAGTGTGACATCTGCTTTAAGATTTCCCTCAAATAACTTCTTAAAAAATTACTCAGATGGGTAAGAAACTATATAATCAACCCCAATCCTCTCAGGAAATGGATTCCCTTTTCAGAATCATATTAATGGTCCAAGCACTCTGAAGCGAGAGCCAGCATAAGAAGCTGATTTGCTAAGGATCTACCTGAAAGCACTCACACCTGCTGACAAAGTAACATTCACTACACGATATCAGCAAAGTGCTTGCCCTTCAGGGTATTACAGCTCACCTGAAAAGACATTTAAATGAACATGAAAAGACAGAGCAAATGCTAAATGAATGGTAAAGAAAAGCGTCAGAGAACACAGAGGTATTGCTGTGAATTCACTTGACAAAGGGAGGAATAAAGTTTGAGTTTATCCTTAAAGAGAGGATAAGAGGTAAGTCAGGAAAAGAAAAAAGGTACCAGATATTGCAAAATGGAATATAGGAAGAGCCAAAAGACTATCAGCAGCCACCTGCATTCACTGAGTACCTGAGCAGGAAGCTTAGTAAGTCACTATCCCATCCTTTCAAACGCCCAAGTGACACAGTCATTATGCCCACATACCAATGAGTGGCACCTTAAGAAGCTGCCACGTGGTAGAGGCCAGATGCCTTTCAGGTCAAGCCCAAAGCCCACATTTTCCCTGCGGACCAGCCTGCACCTTAAATCCAGCGGGAACCTGCTTTGAGGAAATAACTCTTGGGTTTTTAACTGAGATCAAAGCTGCTTCCCAAAATCCAAGTAGAGATTTCCAGTGGGAACATATAAGTGATGGGGATTAGCAGAAGTTTTTAACAGTTTAGTGTCAGACCTTAAGCTACACAAAGCCTGGTGCCTAATAACTTAAGTAATATCAAGAGCAGACGCTATGCTATTCACATAGTACGACTTTTTCCAGTGGTTTCTCAGGTATTTTCAGAGGTATTCCTTTCCTAAATCAAAGATACAAATACCTGAAGGAGAGGGGTGTCTGGTAAGAAGAAAAAAGGAATAGTGAGTATTTTGTGCACTGTTTCCATGTGGGGAATTAAAAATTTGGAGTCCAGTATAAATTCTATGAATTTGTAATGCGGCAGGTGTCTTCTTAATCTCAACTGTGGAAAATGAGTCATCTGGAGAACATTTACCAACCACGTAGGAGATGCTTAGCGGCAGAGAGATAAGGCAAAGCTAAGCTCTCACTGTCACTGCTGGTCCAACACTCCTTCACTGAATGAATGAGGCTACAAAGCACTGTGAGAACGTCGTCAAACAATAAGAGAAAAACGTATGAGGCGAAACTGAGAAAGCTGAACAGCAAACGAGAATAGAAGACACAATGCAGGGAAATGGCATATGTGAAGCTCTTTGATGTCTGATGAGAATGGCTAGAGGTTCTAACCGCTCCTCAATTTTCTAAGACACTCCGTACTCAATGTAGGAGCATCCCTCTAGGTGGCTTTAATTCAAATATTTCAAAGCGTAGAAGACTGATGAACAGTATCTGTACCCAGATCTAACACTATCCTTACTAGTTAGCTAGTTCTTTACCATCTTCAGCTCACCTTCTCTACCCACACAAGAAATAACACTCCCTGTCCCACAGAGTTAGGCCTAATATCGAACCCAAAGCCTCCTGTGTTTGGAAGGCCATCTGTGTCATGGGGCTGGGCACAGACTTGCTGCCAGGTGAGGTCTGGCAGGAAGACAAGGGTTGCTGGGCACGGCCGGGAAGGGTACGTCTCCCTTCCGGCTCCTCCCTCACTCTGCTACCAGGCTGCCAGGAATGAGCTGCTCTCCTCTGCCAGGCCCTTCCACATGCCCCGCTGCCTGCAGCCAGCGGCTGGGACTAACACGGGAGCCCGAGACCCCTTCTCTTCTAATTGTGGGAGTCAGTGATTCTGTCCCAGCAAGGAGAAAAGTGAGCAAGGCAATGTTAAGAAAAATAGACCTTTGTAGGTAAAGGGCTGACATCAAAGAATGCAACAAAAGCTAACTATTCTCATTAGTGACAACCTTTGCGTTTTACCACTCATAGCCAAGTACATTTTTGCTCTGTTTTTCAGTTCAGACAAGGACCATGCATTTTTTTCATCCCATCCCTATAAATCCAATGTCCCCCAGCCCCAGAACCACCAGAGGCCCTTGGCAATCCATGTTAAATGGATCTTCACCTTAGCTATTTCCAAGGGCATCTCTCTAAGTGCCTTCCCTCTTGCTTGTGCTTTTTCAAGCTCAAGGGCTGGTCTGACACTGCAGAGACCCATGCTACCTTTTCATATTCACTTATTCCACAGCAGAGATCTTAGAATTAATCCTCTCAAAAGTTTAACTATACTTAAAATGATGAACTACCAAGACTGTATTTAAGCAGCAATTATAAGACTGTTTTTCAATTCCAGTTAACAGAAAATCAATCTTCAATATACCACTTCCCTAGTAAAAATTAACTCAATGACATTCAGACATGTAATAAAAATGATGCCTGGTACTTGCTACGTGATCTGGAGGTGGACAATTTGCAAGTGGGTGAGGGCAGAGATAAAACCCTACTGGCCAGGGGCTGGGCATCGCTGACACCAGAGCACCCGAGGGCCAGGGGCTGGGCATCGCTGACACCAGAGCACCCGAGGGCCAGGTAAAAGGGAGTCCTTTCTCTGACATGTATGTTCATGTGTACAAACATATAAAATGTTTACTTTTTACATTAACTTTTTTTAACAGCAGAATGTAAACATTTTTAAAACTTCAACCTCTAACTATTAAGAGATACAATGATGAAAAGTAGAGTTCTGAGAAAGTCCTAATTACAGACTTTCTTGAGATGAATGTTTTCATTTTCTGAAACTGCCCAAACCTAACTGAACATTAATTTTAATTAGTGAATTATTCTAGGAAATATTTTCATTGCCAAGTTGAAAATACATCTGTAAAAATAACGCAAACAACAGAAACCAAATATTTTACAGAACACAAAGGCTACATCCCCAATACTAACTGGATTTAATACTGTCGTTCCACAGGTACTCTCATTTTTCTAAAGAGTTTAAAAAAAAAATCCCTGATGATAACAAGTCATACTTCAGAAGAAAATGAAAGAGGCAGTAGAGCAGAACTCAGCAAAAAAAAAAAACAGGAAAGTTTCAGCACTGACAACGTACATTAATAATATACAGTATATGGTGGAAAAAAAGACAAAAAGGCGTTTTTGGCTAAAGAGCACCTTTACTTCCCCTAACCTCACTTCCATTTTGAAACACCTTAATTTTATTACAAAAACTTAAAACCTGAAGTTTGGTAACTCAAAACTACAGAAAATATCCACTCTATAAGATTTAAAAGAAAACTGCTTACCGTAAGAGATCGATGAATTCTTTTTGATTTTAAATCCCAAATGTTGACAGTCCTATTTAGGCCTCCACTCGCCAAATACATAGATGTGGAATTTAAATCAACACACGTCTGCTTTTGCTGTTTTTAAAACAAAAAAAGCTAATTTACTAGAGCCTAGCAATGACTCTCATAACTTCCAATAGTAAGCACACACATGATAACTATGATAAAATTACATTCTGAGTTACAGACCATAACCATGGCAACACATACTAACAAGTCATTAATGGCTTCCAGTCACTCCTAGAAAACTCTGAAGATTCAGCTCTCATCTTCTGTGCGGATCCAAGAGCTTGCAAAGGTTTCCAGAGAACAAGGTCTTAAGGAAATGAGGTCAGCGCTCTTTCATGGAGGGTGGTGACAGGCCACGCTGAGGAAACACCAGCAATCCAGACCTCCCAACAGAGGCCACTTGATATTTAATATAATATTTCCCCTCTAAAACCTGCTCTTGTAGCTCCACAGAATATCTTAAAAATCAATCCCCAACTCAGAAAATGCTAGAAGAGGGACTTATAAAGAATGTCTAGTTGACAGCTCTCATGTTATAGATGAGGAAAGTTTTTAAGCAAGTTAAGATACTGTTCTAAGTCTCTCAGGAAAACTCACCCTCAGCGGCCTACATCTAGATTATGCTATCAAAACCTGAAGTCAGGGCCTAAGACAGACGTCCCTCAGTGGTAGAACATTTGCACAGCATGCATGAGGCTCTGAATTTGAACTGCAGCGCTACATGAATAAACAAACCAATCAACCTGACCTCTCTTCCTCGTCAGTAGGGTCACCTTCCATCCAGTTTCTCCAGATTCCCTGTCCTTCCTGCCCACAATCTATAAACTCTGCCTTATCCTTTACCTACAGCTACCAGGACTAACCCAAACCTCGCCAACTATGGCAGCAGCATGCTAACTAGTTCCCCTGACTCTACTTCTGCTTCCCTGTACAGAATTCCATCTCTCGTAAACAAATCCAGCGATCTTTAAGAAATTAAATCAGAGCATCTCTCTCCCTTTAAGGCTCTCCAATGGCTTCCAGTCCCCTTAGAATAAATACCAAACCCACCAACTTGGCTTTCAGAGCCTTATTCATTCCCTCAGTCCCTCCTCCCTCACCTCCTAACCATTTTCTCCCCACTTCATTGACTCTCCAGCCACACTGACCTTTCATTCTGTAACCAAAACAATCCTGTGCTTGCCTCGAGGCTTCCACACAGCTGTGCCTGGAAAGCTAAGGTCCCTGAGCCCCAGCTGGCTGCCTTCCAAGCGACACACATCAACTCTTCAGGAAACCTGCCTCAGCCTTAGCCTCCTAGGGCAATTTGCTATGGCAGTATCTCACTTTAGTTCTCAGTACCACAAACTATCAATATCTAGATGTTTTCGCTGATAGTTTATTCTGCGACCAGACTATCAATTTCATTAAGAACCATATCTATATTCAGTAAGTATTTATGGAGAGAGTGGCTGAAATACAGAGGTTATCAAGTTCTTCACTCAAGTACCAATGAATGCCACCTGCCTGGTGGTGCGCTCAGGAAGCGCGCTACACCGCAGAGCACAAGACTCCACGCATTTCCCGACTCAACCAATGGAGGCGCTACAGCAGCGTTCTCCTCTATAGCTGAATGCTACGGGGGAGGGCGAGGATCATGACTTAGTTCTAAGCTCAAAGGAAAGCTACGTAGATTTAGGCATGTAACCTCACATTTCTGGGTGTATGTTTCTCATCTAAGAAATGAGAGATCTTCACTGGTTCTTTAGTTTTTATTGAGAATGTTTTCTAAGAGTGCTTACCCTGAATTCATGCACCTCAAAAATATCTGCTCAAGATATTAAGGGAGTAAATGGTTCCCCTCATACAGACCTGTTGAACTATTCAACAGTCAATGTTTCAGCTCTAGACCAAGAGGATCAACTAACATACTAAAAACTGCAGGATATACATTTTATCAGTGTTTTAGAACAGTTGTTAGAATTTTCCTATAGGTAGTATCCTAGAAGCTGACTGATCTAAAGACTAGTGAGATGTAGAATTGGAATGTCACTGCAAATCAGGACAGTTTTCTAAGAACTATCAAAATAACATTTAGAAAATAAAGCCAAATGTTGTTACCAAAGATATATATTGTGACATCAATTGTCACAACTATACTACGGGCTCCAGATAAAATCTATACTTACGGTTGACTTATATGAATGTATTATTAATGAAGCTAATGAACTTAAATAATTAATAGAAACTATGTGGTTATTACAGGAATCCTGTGCCCCCGAGGGATAAGATGGTAAGACGGTGAGGGTGAACCCAGGGCACGTGTGCTCAGCCGCTGTCTTGGTTCTAAAAGCTCTAAAAGTCTGCATCCCTGACAACACAAGGGGCACAATTTCTGAAATATAAGAATAAGCTGGTCAAAGTGCTTAGACTTTTAGTAGCCCATTTCATCTACTATAATACTGTCAAAATCTATCTTTATACTTTAAAGAAGTAAAATATAAGATTATAAATAAACATGAAGTTCCACTGTAATTTTAAAATAAGTAGGGTAGAATCTTAGTCTCCCATGCAGAAAAGATCTAATTCCTCAACCAGCTCCTGAGTTACAGGACTGGAATCTCATCTAGAAAAAAAGAAAAAAGCTGCACACTAATATGTTAGAAATTCTCAATAAAAACTAAAGAACCAATGTTTATAAAATATTTTTATAAGTTAATTACTAGAGAGTCAAAATTAGAACTATAATCATCTCACTTTTGTCCCCATGCATTATGATGTGATTTCTTAAATACAGGGAAAAGGGCTGAGAGTTATAGCAACTAATTAGTAATATTCACATAAACTTAAGAGTTATGTCACACTTGCAAATATCGTGTTAATTTTAAACATTAAAAAAGGTCCGAAAGCCTGATTCACTGGTTCCAAGGCATGATGCATGACAAGGAAGCAGTAGTGAGATACAGTAGTGGATGAAGGTAGAAGACGCTGCCGCAGATATTAAACCCCAGTGTTGCTAAGCCCCAGCGCACCCCTAAGGTGACTAAGCTGCGGGGTCTCCACGTGCAGAGTGCACAGTAGCGGGACTCTCTGCCTCAATCTCACTTAGCTCTACCTGAAGAGGCAGGGTGCCTAAATTCCATGTCGGCCCTCCACAGACATTTTCTCCCAAGCTCTGTCTGCAGGACGGAACTAAGCTGCACATCAATCCCTATTTAATTTAGGAAGATTGACAAAATAAGTTCTCTAGGAAGTATAACTTTTAATGCTCAACGGCACACAGTAGGGTACCTAAGGCTGAAAACTTTACATTTTGAAGTAGCTGACAGATTTTGAATGTCCCCAGTGCAAAGGAACAATAAAGTTTTAAGGTAAAAGACATGCCAATTAACATGATCTGATCACTACACACTATAGTGTACAGTGTGTACATGCACTGAAATATCAAAATGCACCCTGTACTATGTCAAAAACATTTTTTAATTCTTAAAAATCATAAATCCTCTTAAATTAGCTGAGCTATGTACTCTTATTATACTGTTTTCCAAGTGGACTGACTACCTTACCTATCCCAGCCTGCAGAACCATGAGCATTCATAATAATTTAAGATCTGTTACGCAAATGTTACTGCTTAAAAAAAAAAGGACAAGTTATCAACTACTTCCAACTTTATATTCAGAACTTATCTTTTTTAAAAAAGAAATAGTTTTCAAGGCATGACAATGCAAATCAAGAAGCCAGCATTCTCCTGAATGAGAGGGATTAACTGATGCAACAAAAGGGTAAAGAAACAATGTGCAGCGAGAGCTTCCCAGACGCCTAGGAGAAAGCTCATTTTGTGATAAAGCCATCCTGTTCAAGGAGGGACTGGGGGAGGCTCAGGCCGGCCCCTGCGTCCTAGATGGACAGAATCTGAAGCACAGGGCTACCACGAGACACAGGTGCTTCACTGACTGTCCTGAGTCCAAGGTCACTGGGGGAGCTACATCACTGGGGTTCATGCGGTCAGACCAAACTAAGCACCCAGACACTGCAAGTCCTACGTCAGGAATCAACGGGGTCCATCCCCAAAGAGGAAATGAAAATGCAGGCGCCTCGCTAAGGAAATCCAAGTCCTCAGTCGCTCCCCTAGGATGCATACGCTGTACCTAAAGACGTTTCAGGACAATACAATGTTTCATACATACTTTACCTGTACCTGTTAAGAGTCTCATTCTGAACCCAGGTGAAGAATGCTAGCAAGCACCTTTGTTTTTAATTGCAAGCACCACAATAAATAAGCAATTACAGAACTAAGATTCTAAATGAAAATTAAAAAAAAAAAAAGGTACTTACCCCTTCGGCAAGCTCCAAAAGTGGAACAGGCTTACATTTGCAGCTTGAAACTACTATTTTGTCACCACTGGAAGATGCTGTTACTAGAAAGTTATCTAAATGAAGAGTTATGGAACATCAAACAGCCCATGAGCATCAACAAGCACTAGACTACCACTATAAAAAGGAATCACACAAGTAAATGCTGAGAAGACACGCAAGTGGCTATAGCTTACACATTACTATCTGCAAGTGGCTCGGTTACTAATTACCAATTCCCTTTACTCCTGCTACTGCAGGGAGAACTATCCCTCCTGGCTGGGCTATCACGTGAAAGCTATTTAACCCATATGAAATAGTACTCCATTTTCAGGGCAGGCCAGAAGGTCTAATTTTATCCATCAAGAACTAGAGTGTGATGAAAGTCACACCAGCAAATACCAGTCTTTTCATTGACCCTAACTGCTCGAGATACTTATTTATTAACCCCGTGCTTGCTAACAATTTAAACAAGGAAGCAAAGGCTTGTACTAGCGATTTTCCACTAAAAAAAAAAAAAAAGTGAACTGTCTTATTTTCCCAGGACTAGAATTTTTGTGACAGTGTATTTCAAACTTAAATGTATTAGAAATAAATATAACAATACAGTCAATATACATAAGTGTAATTAAATAAATGTCAGAAGTTACAGTTTGGCTTTATTTTGAATTTAATGTAACATAATTAAAAATTAATTTTATTTAAAGTAACGTTACCTTAGTTACAAAAAATAACTGGAATGATCAGTAAACCTATGACAAAGCAAGTATTTTATTAAAATTAAAATGATCATAATATTTTTCATAATAAAAATATGGATTTTCTTTTCAAGAGGAATTTGAGAGGCATAACAAGTATCAGAAGGTTAAATCTATTCTGTGTAGCAAGCAAAATCTGGGCACAGAAGTAATAGAGAAATGTTAATCAAACAATAAATCCAATCTGTATGACTTCAAGTAGTTTGCAGAACACTCAGGTATTCTGTGAGTAGACCATGGATTTTAAGTTTACTGTATGATTTGAACAGGACCATTTTTACCTAGGTAGTAATAAACAGAAACAAAATGCATTTCCTTCCTTTCCTTGGCCTATTTACCACACAAAAGGACTAAAACATGACAATCCAAGAGGTAAGAAATTTTTGAATGTCTCTTGTAGTTTCAAAAGACATGAGAATACTACCTAAAAGAAACTACCAAAACTCAAACAGAAATATTAACTTCCCTGGCACAAACTACTCTCATTCTTGGAATCTACGCCCCAAGGACCCCAAGCGGCCGGGCCTAGGAATGCTGTTCTTCACTCACTACCACCCACCCAAGGGGCCGAAGCTCCTCAGGAACAGGACTAGCTATCTGCGGGCGGTCAGCGCGCACCTGCTCAGGCAGGAGACTCACAGAAATGCAGCACCTGACAAAGTGACAACACTAACTCACGGCTACATTTGTTCGTTGGTAGACCATTAAGGAACATACCAGGTACAAAAATAAATCAAACAAATACTAAATCTTACTGAGAACCATTTCTTGTCTCTTTTATGATAGTATAAAAAATTAAGTTCTAAGCATAATGAAAACCTGAAGACAGCAGCAACTTCATGTACCTGCAGTCTTTAAAGTATCTTCCCTGCTACAGTTAAGAGTTCATCAAAAATTGTAGTCATTCCCCGCAGGATGGACCAGCACAGCAGTAAAAGTATTTCACTACTTTAATACAAAATCAAGGAATGAAGTAAATTTAATTCAAGAAGAAAAAAAGATGCCATTTTTGTTATGTATCTGCAATAGCTACTGGTCATAAGTTTAAAGATTTAATTTCTTTAATCAGAAAGTAGAATGCTAATCTTTTGGTATTGCTGAAACTCAACTTTTGCTTAAACAGCGTATGCGTGTCACACAACAATTTCTAGCACACCAATTATACAGGCTATCTTCACAGAGTCCTAAGAGCACAGTGCTATATAGATTTAGGAGTGTTTCTCAACCTGGGATAATTCTGGTAATTCTGAAGACATTTTTGAGTCATATATTAGTAAAATTGCCATTTAAAAAAAAAAAAAAAGACAAAACTGGGTGCTTGGTAAAGGGTTCTTTCAGTAGGCCACGACTGGGGCCTGCTGGCAACTAGTGGGCAGCAGCCAGGCAGGCTTCTAAATGTCCTGCAATGTGCAGGAAAGCCCCCACCACAAAGAATTATGGGCACTAAAATGTCAGTATTGTCAGGGTGAGAAATGATTCACTCACCAGGCCAGGAAGGATATCAGAAAAGCTTAGGAAAGATCAATGTATACAATTTCATTGTATCTATCTAGGAAATGTTTACAGTATATACAGAAAGAGAAACACAAATAGAACATCAGTAAGATGGGGGTGCAGGATTTTTAAAAATCTCTTGCCATTTTATTTCTCCTTTATTAGTTTCTACATCAGATTTGTAAATATCCAAATGTAGATGCAAATTCTCATTTCAAAATTTCCAGTTTTCCTGCCTGCCACAATCTACTGCATTCTGTTTGGTTCAATAATAAATGGTTGATAGGACAACTAATTTATGGTCTGAATCTAGAGATTAAAATGCAATTTTTGCAACATCAGTTTTTGAATAAAGTTGGTAGCAATGAATGCTGAAAAAAAAAAAAAACCAACAGAGAAAATAAAAATGTATTCATGTGTACTATTTTCCAAAATTCCTATTTTACCTTATAGAGTAGCTATATAAAATACATTTCTTATCATGTGTCACATACAAAAATTTCACTGGTACTAGCTGCTATGTTAAGTAAAAGATGCTTATTTTAAACAATAAAAAGGATACTATTGCTGCTCCAACACATTGAACTAATGCCGTGTGGTGATGTGTGCGGGTTGAATTTATCCACCAATGTCATAGACGAAGCGTCCCATATTTTAATATCATCTCCCGATGAAGCAAATCTGAGGTTTTCCTGCATGGCTGCACCTACAAAAAGTTTAGAGCAATGTATCTTAAAAAACAAGGACAACCAAAAGAGACCAACTGAAGCATCCAACAGAAAGTGGCTCTACCTGCCTTTCTTTCGCTCCAATGTCCTCACCACCAAGTAGCTGGGCTGATCTTTCTAAAACGGAGATTCTTAGTTGATCCTTGTAATAGTTCCCCACACCAATTACAACAATGTCCAACCTCCTAACCCGCCCTGCAGTTCAAACATGTAATTCTAGCATGAAGATTTCTTAGCCCAAGGCAGTCTAGAAGACAGCAGGTAAGGAAGTTGCTCTGGGCAGACACTTCGCAAAGTAGCATAGCACATCTCACAGAGAGATAACAGATGAGGAAAAATACGCTGAAAGCTATGCGGCAGAAAGAAGGGCCTAGGGACCCAACTCCCCACCACTTCCTCGCAGGGACAGTGGGAGGGTGCCAGGCGGCCAAGGCGCCATCACTGACAAGTTCTTCGAGCCATCAACAGAGTCGCCTTTGTGTCTCATAGACTCTGATTATGAGGGCAGTTGATGGCATGATCAATTAGGAATCTTTCATTCTCGAGATAAATTGCTTTTACTATGTTTATACAGAGGCTAAGTCACTGACCCAAACCACTGACTCAAACGCTTCATTCAGCAGGATGCTTTTCTTAAATCTGCACAGTGCTGCTACACGCCCAGGAGGTCACCTGTTGAGGTGCTCACGGAGTTCCCACTTGATGACTTAGACAAATGCAACACGTGCCCGGGGGCTAGCGAAACAAGGACGCGCTGCGAAGGCGGACCGCTAAGGCCCGCACACGGACGCAAGCCGCGGCCCCGCACCCGTCTATTGGGCGGAGGGGCGGAGTGGGCGGATCACCCGGTGGGGCTTCACAAAACCCGAGCTCCACAGTACCTGCCCGGCTTAGGTGACGGCAACGGTGGCCGGGTCTGCCCGCGTGTCCTCCCCTGAGCGGGCAGCGAGAAGCGGGACGCCTGCCCACCCACCTGAAGGGCAGGGATGCCCCGGCTCTCTCGGGCCCCGTCCCCCGAGCGCGGCCGGGACACCCGGCGGCTTCCGACACAATGCCGCCGCCGCCACACCCGCCGCCGCCGAAGTTCCCAACTTTCCCGGGCGGGCTCTCCGGGGAGCGCGCCACCGTGCGCCCTCCGAGCCGCCCGCGCTCGAGCGCCGGCCCCGGGAGTCGTGCTTCGGGTGTACGAGGAGCAAGGCGGACTTGGGGCGAGCC